>HE671948.1:111807-155644 GCA_000313835.2 Heliconius melpomene melpomene
GATATGTGAATCGTAAAGAATGGATGGACCGAAATGTTGTAGAAAATTCAAAGAATATATGTTAAGGCGTGTTGCCGAAACAAAATGTTATATTGGTCTGACCTCCCTTCCTTTGGATCCCTTAATACATACGTCACTACCTGCAGCTCTCTGGTATTGTGTAGAAATTTCATCATACATATTTAAAGACGATGACGCGCATTACTCCAAAGAAAGGTTGCAAAATTATCACGGCATCGCGGCTTACATGATAGAAATACTTACGTGCTTTAGTTATCCATTAAATCTTCAATTTATTAAAACTAGAATTGATATTCTAAAGCATTTAACGATTCTTAAAAGAATCTCCAAACAAGAAAGATATTATTACATGGCGAGCAAAATATTTAAATTGACCGATGGTTTCCTAATCAGTGAGATTGCCCATCCAGACAATGTGCAGAAGCTTAATTATATAAAATTAAACCACAAAGAAAAGATAAATGAGAACGTCATAAATGAGAAAATTGATTTAAATGAATATGTATATTTTTTGGACTGTGCAGGTCTCAACGTTACACATAGTATTTGTCCTGAAACTTTACGACCTCATTTTGTTGTTACTGATGGAGAAAGTAAGAAAAATAAGTCTTTCTACTCGTCTCTACTTAAGAATACAAGACGTGTTGTAATAGTCGAGCAACCAGGTAAAAAAATAGCCATCGAGTATCAACCAGCTGAAAAAATAGACTTTCAGCGACTTCTGTCACTGTTTAAGCGTTATATTAATTGTGTAAACGATAAGGACAGTTATCCAACTATAGCTGAATATCAAGAGTATGTGTTGAAAAAGGAGAAATATGGTCCCAATGACTTGCCCACAATATTTCCTACAAATATTTTGGAAGATATCAAAGAGGTATACGATTTGTACCAAGAAGTGATAAAAGATGTACCTGTCACGGAATTTCTGTTTAAGACCCAACAATCTGTAAATCGTGTTCAACGAATCAAGACCGAAACCCATCATTCTTTAAAGACTGATAAAGAGATAGACGAATTCATTCGTCAAGAAGAGGTTTTCCTAAAGAAATCACACTAAAGAATCTGATAGTTTAAGAACATAATACAAAAATATTTTGGTTACGAAATAAAATTTTATATACCATTTAGTTTTTTATTTCTCTCAAATAGTATTTATTTTCTTTTCATGTAATAATAAAATTAGAAATTCAGTCTCTAAATGTTATATAAAAAGAATTTGGACGTGCAAATGGATTTTTTTAAACAATACATTCTGATTGATATTTTACTTTTTTAAATCAACTGTGGAATGTATCTTAAAATAACTATTCAATTGTTTATTATTTTGTAACTCTTGTATCTATGACACAAAAATACTTAACTTGAATTACACAATATACTTATGTATATATTTCAATGATATGCGTCACCCCAGCTCTAGAATAATTGTTTATTAGCACTTAATGTTTATCACATAGAACTAATTACTGTTTTAATTAGTACAAATCCCAACACGAAAACCCAATAGTATAATTAATACTAAAATATAAACATTACTAAGTATATATATACCTATTATATATTTATAAATGGGTATTACAATTAAAATGAAAAAGTTATATATTCTAATAAAATAATTAATAAAATGAGTATTATTTTTCGTTGATAAAATATATTAAATAAATAAATAAAACATTACACACACTACCATACCTGTGACAATATGTACAAAACTTTTGTATTTATAAAGTGACATACACGTTGCTATGGCGTTATAGATACTGTTCTCCACTTTTCGTCGAATTCTGGAGCCATTGCGTGTTGTGTGGCGAAATTCAATGCCGCATTTTGCTTCGTTACTTGAGCCGCTTGAACGAGGAAATTTTAAAAAATATATATTTTATTTCTTCGAGTGGAAATCGAACCCATAACTTGACGCATTTACAGTCACAGGCATGTGCGTGCCCTACAACACAACTGACCTCAAATTTCCGAAAAAAAATAACACCAACAATAGGTTATTAACGTTAATTTCATACTATCAACGTGTTACGTTTCGTATTCTGACGTCAAACATACATATATGACGTATTTCGTATACCTATCTATGTATTTAATATGTAGCGATTTTGCACGACCTCGCTTCCATCTCGTAACCTTCACTCAAGGTTGGTCCAAGGTTCGTTTCAATGTCCTAGCTCTGGACCTTGAAGGGAGGACACGACCTTCCTTTAGGAAAACCTTCATGGCCAAGGTTAGATTTGCAAAATCTATGTTATGTTTAGCAATATTATGGCAATACCAATAATCTTTATTATTTTGAAAAATAAGCTTTTCAAGATGCTAGGAAAAAAATATTAAATCAGTTTATATTATTCTATCTTTATACCTAGTTCTTACTATCATAAAATATTGAAATTAAATTCGCAAGTATATTTTTACAGTGCAATACAGAGTATAAAACAATATAATATAAAACATGTAAAAATATTAAATTGTTTATTTCATTTTATTTTCTTGTTTTGTAATTATAACTTTCATAAAGTATTGTAAATAATAGTTATCAAATACTTACATATTTTGCAAAGCCAACAGAGTATAAAAAATAAGTATAACATATTAATAATCTACAGATTATGTATATGGATTAGTAGTACACTACTGATTACTGTCAAATCTTTTCTGTATGCCAATATTGGAAATATCATATTTTTTTATATATATAAAATTTATAACTTAAACACATATTAGATAACTTACAATTAATATAGTGAGCTACTACCAAATTAGTTTCTTTTAATAGATTATATTAATATTTCAATTAAATTTACTACTAACGCCATCTATTGTATTAAGGGAATAATACGTAGACACTGTATACTTCAAACGGTATAACGCCATCTGTGAATGATACGTTGAACGATATAGCTTTTTTAATAACCCGGAGTCGAATGGCAAAAGATGGATCTTTTGTAATTTTAATATGTCTGTCTGTCCAGTGTCCATCATTATAAAACGAAACTATAACGAAGCCAACAAATTAAAACTATACATTTTATATAAAAATTAAAATGAAAAAGGGCTCTGTAAAATAATTGTTATTAAACCTTTAGTACGTAGTGTAGGTATGTATTAGATTTTATACCAAAATCATTATTTCTTTAAATTTAATATATATCGTCGGCTTACAGTGTAAACTTGCTAAAACCGTTTTTTGCCGCTGTGTATTCGTAGATTTTTATACCATTGAAAACTGTAAAAAATGTATAAATTAGACCTTTATAAACCTGTCCTATAGTAAAGAATACAAATCAATTTTTGAAATTGAAAAAATCTTCTAATAATACACCTACTTATACTCATAGTTTTTTAAAGACGTCATTTGTCTCTCCTAAGAATTTGCTTTAATAAGCTGTTAACAGGTTTACACTTTTAGCTGACGATATGATAAATCGCTTGAAAGACATAGTGGGGAACGGAGTATCTTAACACTAGGTTTTTATTTATCTATCCTGCTATTCTGAAAATAATGATGTCCCAAGCATGCCACTATAGCGTCATCTATCTTGAACTAAAATAGAGCATACAAATGTTACGCACGGCTTCCGCATCTGTTTGGCTATTTTAGATTTACTCATCTGATAGGTATCTGAATGTAAAATAATTATATAAATTATAAAATTTTATAAAAAAAATATCTTTCGTTAGCTTGTCTTATCTCACCTACGTTTAGTCGTAAAATGTTGTCATAAATATTTATTTAAACACTTTGTTTATTCGTAAATATATATACTCGTATATATATTTTTTAAATATTTATGACTTTTTTCTATCTTTACAATTTATAACTTCTAAACGCCGGCCAATTTATAACTTCTTAAAGTTCCTGAGGCGCAATGGGGCATCGTGTGACATGTAAAAACAAAAAATGGAACAAAAAAAGTTATGTAACACACAGATGCACTTTAAAAAGGTATACACACTGTTTAAGCCGGTGGAGACGAGGTTCCAGCCTTACTGTATGTAGCCTAAGCACGCCTAGAAGCGGGAGTGCTCTTAAATCCTAACAGGGTTCCACTTGCCTACCCGGTTGCTTTAGCTCGGGTCGACCGAAGTACACCTCCGCCACTACAAACGAATTACGCTCGTGTCTCGTAGGAGAAGCCCTAGCGACCACGGCGGTATCTCTATTTTGGCACCCGAAAAAGTTGCTCTAGCTTGGCTTCCCACTAAACTCGGTGACGCTGTAGAGTAGCTAACTGGGCATATGTACTACACAATTCAGAAAATAGTGCTCTGGTAGACAAAGCGCGGCGTTAAGTTCCGCCACCTAGTACGCAATGTGTCGAAAATTGGGGACCGTAGAATTTTAGCACTAGGTTCCCTCTGCCTACGTCACTTTATGTGGGAAATAGTGTGAAGCTGCTGTAAAATATGTAAATGGCATTTGTAATGTAATTACATGAACTCCTTTTAATAGCTTATCAGTTCGGCAGCGGTGTTATCGCACGTAGCATTGTATCATTTCTTTATTGATATCTCAATATAAAATATGGTAAATATTGAAAATATTATGATGTATATCTGTTCATTTAAAAACGAAAATAATTTAATTGATTTAAAGTATTTTAATTGCTTATAGGCTAGTGCTTAAAGCGTATGCCTAATTTGCGTATTGAGTTGCGGAACTTAACTGCGCTTCCTTCGTACTACCAGAGCGAAAAAACAGAAAGAACTCTTTCCATCCGGATGGAAATCGAACTCACAATCTTCGCGCTTCCACTCAGATGCTACACCTTTATAAACATATGACTAAGAACTGAAAAACACAATTAATGCTAATTAATGCTTATTCATTAAATATGTTAATTTCAATATATTTTACCTCAAAGGATAGACGTACATTAACAAATGATATTTTGGTTAATGTAGTTTTGTGGTGGAATTACTTAGAATGGGAATCTAGGTCAGCGGTAGCAGATTGATACTGATATTAGGGGAACAGGTAAATATTAATAAAACTCTAAAATTAATAAACCTTACCTTCGTTTTAAATTATTTTTTAACTACACACTGTATCCCTCATATCAGACACTCGGTTTCCTACGCAGCGTACAATGCCAAAATTTATGAATCCGCTTTGTTATTATTATTACCAAAAATAAAATCGAGGAAAAGAAATTAATTTCTTTCCCCGAGTGGGAATCGAACCCACTGCCGTTCCGTGCCGCTGCGCTACAATGGCCTCGTTTATTATAACTAGATTAATACAAATATTTCGTACTTATGAAACAATCTTATCTAATGTCGAACTGCAATTGACCTGTAATCTGATTACTTTCGCTCAAACAAATATTTATAGCAAGTCCGATTTGAACTTGTGACCTATGACATGACGATGACAAATTATGTACCTATAAGTATAAGTGTTAGATGCCATCATGGTGTCGGACATCGTCTAATTATAAGGGTGGTAGTGGGGTAGAGAATGAATTAATTATTTTGATTTACCCGCTCTGGCGATATTCGCGGCGTTGAGCTCTGCCACTCAATACACAATGTCTTGAAAGATAGGCGGTACGTGTAGAAATGAATATCTTAATTCTTACTCAGTTCATTCTAACTACTCACTAACAATATGCGGGAAAACGCGTGAACCTGCTTTATAATATTTCTTGACAATATTATGACAATGTCATATAATATGACAAATTTGATTTGTAGAGTTGTTTTCAATATAAACGTTAATACTTATTTAATATATAGGGAACCTGGGAACCTAGTATTAAAAAACTCCATTGATTTTAAAACACTTTCGTTATCCACTTTCCGCCGAACTCTGGAGGCATTGCGAGTTGAGTGACGTGACGTGAGTTACTAGAACGTATATTTCATTTCCTTGAGTGAAAATCGAACCCACTACCTATCGCGTTGTATTAGTCATGTAATGCTTGAATGACCAATTAAAATACTTTCCTGTCATGTAATATCTTCATAATTGTGTATACATTGAAAAACCACAGTCACTTTAAAGCATTATTATTGTGACAAGCGTATTTCTAAAATACCAGTTATATAATGGAAGTATTGGAGTATTAATATTGTTTTTCCGTTCTCCGCTTTCCGCCTATTGTGAAATATTGCATAACCGTTGTGTGAGGAACGAAGTGTTTTAACACTAAGGCCCCTCTGTCTATGCCTATGCAACAGGTTGCATAGATGACACGACACGTCAGGTCGTGGTTACCTTGTTTGCTGTGCTCTTAGGGATCAGAGTATTTGATCATAATTTTTGATTAATATTATGCGATCTCTAGATAAATGCTATTGACAGACGGACAAGTGATCCTAAAGGAGTTCAGTTTTTTTTGTTTTACGATAGGGAACTCTAAAATATTAATTAATCAACTAAATTTCTATTTTATGGTCGAGTAATTTGTAGAAGCGACGATCGTGGGTCCGATTGCCACTCGGGGGAACGAATTATTTTCATTAACTCAATAAATGGTAACATAAACATATACGAGGTAGAGTTCCTTCACAGAACATGTAACGTTTTAAAAAATGAGAGGTGCCTGGGGTACAATATCTTACCTCTAGATTCCCTCTGCCTTTCCTCAGGATAAAGAAAAAAAGGTTCCTTCCTTGCTATATGAGGGATACATCATAAATCTACCATAACACACCATCTCAAAAAACTAATTTTACTTAACGTATCAAATGCCTAAAAATTAAATCACTTATTACCAAAATCATTAATTAACAGGCAAAGCAACGCCAAAAACATATACTCCATACAAACACAAATAATAAATAGATAATACACAAACCTAAAGCTATACAAAATTACAAACTCAGTGCAGTGTTTTATACGAAGGTGCGCGGACGTGCGCACGCGCAGTTACAATGAAGTCTATATGGATTTTTCTAATTGTTACGCTTGCTGCTAGTGGTAAGGAGTTTGATTCTTTTAGTGCTTTTATTTATATATAAAAAGAGTAATTAATAACTAAGTGTTTTTTGAAGTGTTTAAGTATAGAGAGTAATGAGTAAATTATTTGCGTTGATCGTTAATGTTTATATTTAGATTTTATATGGATATGTTATGTTTATAATAATGTATAATATAATTAATGACTGACTGCCAGTGTTATTTATTAAGGAAAGGTTTAAATTTTGCATAATAAAAGTGTCATGCCTAATCTAACCTCAAAAGTGATAAAAAATGTTTACAGTTTCGTATTATGGCCATATATTTTTCGTGGAATAGGCTTAATGGCATATCTTTCTTTTTTGCTTACTTATATTTATTTTATATTTAAAGTGATTATTGCCTATTTTAGATGTGATTGCTATTCAATAGAATATTTCGCCATTAACAATGTCAATTGTGCAAAAAGGCTCACTTTACAGGAGAGTCGGTTAAAATTTAAAATGTTTTTTTTTTATATATACGGCGGTATTTAGAAAAATACACCTTTAATATTCAAGCTCAGAAGATTTTCACACTTATATGTATATATATGTAGTATCAAAGCTTTTCTCACATTCGAACAAGTAAATAAGAAATAAATAAGATTTGAATTCCAGCATAGAAAGTCTTTAAAATATGAAAAAATTAAGAATAGAATGTTGTTCCACCTTATTCAGCGTACATTGAAGAATGTGAAAAACTCGCCCCAACGGACACAATGACACAGTGACTGACTATAAATCTAATGGTCATAGGTTCGATAGCCACTCGGGGAAATTATTCAATTATTTTAATTTCTCCGCTCCGCGTGATGGGAACGGAATATTTTAAAACAAGTTTAGATCCCCTGTTCTCCCCTCACATTTGGAACTCTTCTGTAATGTGGAAAAATTTCTTGCAATTTAATTTTGTTTAATAAATTTATTTCACATATAACTATATTTGAAATAAGTATATAAAAAACTCTATATTGGATTAGAACTCGCGACAATCGTGATGATAACAACTCTATTACGACAAAATATCGTAACTGTAATAAAACTTTAATAACTAATTCGTTGTGACAAATAGATACTTGCATAATTACTCAAAAGTCATGTTTTATACATAAAAACAGTGACTTATAAATTACAATACATATATTGTTATTGCTTCTACTACCAACGTTATATTAGAATATAGGATAGAATAATAGCTTAGTGACAATAATAATTGAGAAACAGATGTACGAGTATACTCTGTCACTCCGTTCTTCAGTTTTCGCCTATTTTAAAGATGTATGAATGGGTTCGGAACTCAACGCTGTTCTTCAATTTTTTTTTAATTGCATGGGTAGTGAAAAAAACATATGTAGTTTAAAACACTAAACATACGCTTTTGTTTATTGTACAAAAGTCAGAAATAAATAAAATATTATTCTCTGTTTACTTCATTAGAGCCTTAGGTAGGCCATCTTTATAGTTTATTTTAACATATAGGTAATATATAAACATAAAAAGCTAAGATAAATAAAAAAATCCTAAAAGTGAAAATTTATAGGCCACGCCTCGTGCCTCGTTCCGAGGAAAATGAAAATATTAAATATTTCATTTTCTCGAGTGGAAATCGAACCTACAACTCTCATTTCATATTAATTTACTTCCTTTATTAACATAAATTCTATTATATGATAAAAGAATAAAATGTACATTACTAGGCACAAACAGAGCATTCATGTATTACAATTCCTTCTAAGAAACAAGATAAATATTGCTTGAAATTATTGAGTAATAAAATGAATCATTCATTAATAGAGTCTTGACTATTCATATAAATTACCAAAAACCAAATATTATAATTACTTATTAAATATTATAAGCTTCTATAAATTAGTTTATTCGTTTATTATTATTATTCTTTTAATTATTAATGGTCCCGTAGTCTGCTTTTAGTTTATTATTAGGTATCTCTAAATGTAGCCTAGATAGAAGACCAGCCAAGCTCGACGATTATAGATAAACCCATTCAACAATAATTCATTATTTTCTTTCTTATTTAAGTTAATGTTATTTCCCCGGCCTGGCAGGAAGAACCTGGTGTTAAGTTTTGCTATTCAACACACAATGTCTTGAAAATACGGCGGTAGTTGTGCGTTTATATTATGACTATGTCTGCGGGCGTTTGCACTAGTTATATGACAAATACAAATCTAAGTTTGTATTATTTAAATAGGGATTTCGTAGGAAAATCTAAACCAATAACATTTAACTTGTCAGATTTCCCAAAATTCGTTCCAAATTTCATCACTTTAGGTCTACGGGAAGTACCCTATATGATGTGACTATACTAACTGAGAAACAGATGCCACTCCATTCTTCAGTTTTCGCCTATTATAGAGACATGAA
The DNA here is from genome assembly GCA_000313835.2 of Heliconius melpomene melpomene. Classification (NCBI taxonomy): domain Eukaryota; kingdom Metazoa; phylum Arthropoda; class Insecta; order Lepidoptera; family Nymphalidae; genus Heliconius; species Heliconius melpomene. The sequence goes on from HE671948.1 coordinate 121,168, forward strand.
TGAATGGTTTGCGGCATTCATGCTTGAATCTTTTGACGGTGTTGACGTAGAAGCTTTTCCTTACTCCAAGGAACCGTAGACCTCTGAATATTTAGTAGATATTCATTTCAACTTGATGATCTGAGTAATCTCGAGATAAGACGTCTTGACAGATGGACGACGTGGTTCCTCGATCCTAAAATTAATATTAATGAAATAGTTTTTTTTACTGTTTAGTCAGACATAATTAGCTTTTAAATAAGACAAAAATATGGAGTAATCTATGTCTAAGTTGAAAGATATAAAAGCCAATTCATGAAAACAAAGATAAGAATAATCTTTAACATTAAAGAAACTTATCTAAATTTTGTCCATAGTAAGTTAATCTAAGAAAAAAATCAAAGAAAGCAACTTTAAAAATATATAATTTAAGTATCAAAATGGCTTGATACTTTTCAAAATGTGTTCTACAATCTTTATTACTAAATGAAATAAGGACCAAAATTGTATGAAATATTTTTTTCGTGTTGTCATTATGTTAACCTTGGCTTCGATGATCGGCTGATGTCTGAAATACGTAAACAAAATAAAATCGAAGTCAAAATAAAAATATTTATTCGAATAGGCATTATTACAAGAATTTTTGAATCGGTCAGTCATTTAAAATTCAAATGTCAGTATTGTCAGTCAGGAAGGAGCCAAAGTGTATTTACCTACTTTAATAAAGGGAGCAAATGGAGCAATGGAATGTATTTTAAGAATTTTTTTTCCAAATGACTAATAATGCATAATTTAACGCATAATACATAATATTCTCCATTAGCCTTGTATTTCTTATTAGCGAAAACAGTATTAAAATCCGTTGTGTATTTATGTGGGGCGCAATAGCACAGCGTCTGACTAGAACGGTGACGGTTGTCGCTTCGATTCCTATTTAGGAGAATGATTATGCTTAAACTATTTTCAGAGCGCGGCGTTAAGTTGCGCCATTTGATACATAAGGTCTCGAAAATTGGGCAAAATGTATATGTCAAAAATATTGAAACTGTCAAAAAAATATATAAAAAAAAATTGTGCGTGTCCGACATTTACAATATCATCACTGACCTTGCTTTTAAAATGTAAACATTATCAATGTTATTTTTAGTTCAACCTTAATTTAAGTTGCAGTATGTATTTTATATAAGGCAGGCCGTGGCGCAGGGCCCAAGCGAGTGATTGTAACCACGACGGTTGCGGGTTCGATTCCCACTCGGGAAAATGAAATATGTAAATTTAAAACGCCACGTGAGCCTCATGAGAATTACTTATGAATATTAATTATTATTTAATTTAATTTAATTTTATAATCATTAACTCGAATTAACAATGTTCGCGTGAACTAATAATAGTCTAACACTGTTTCACTGTATCACAATGACGTCTAGTATTTATACAAAGTTGTATTAACATAATATAAATTATATATTATTTTATATTATGGGATAAACCCAATTTGTTGTATTAGAGATGTAACCTTATTCTCTTAATATAACTCATATTACCTTTTAACTATGTAATGAAGAATTAAATAAACATTTAATTTTATTTAATTCTTCATTAATTACCTCAAAAAATTAAATGTGCCTATATAAATGTACCTATATACGTCAAAGTCCACGCAGTAAAGTTGCAGGCGACGACTAGTTTTACTGTTTAATATACAAGTAAATTGGTTATCAGATATGGTCACGATAAAAATAAATGGCACTTCTTTGTTTGCCAACTGCGTCAGTACTTTCTCCGAATTTAATCTACAAGTAGGTATTTTTCTTATCTTTGTATCTTCCGCATTGTATTTTATAAAAGAAAAACACTCAGCTCTCCACATTTTAAAGACATTTCATGTGTGAGCTGAAATAATTAATAAATTTATATAAAAATTATCTTCTTATTTAAACTTTTAATGTAAGTATTTTTTAACTTCACACTTCTTCCTGCAGCACTAAGTTGAGCTGTGATGTTGACTGGCGGAACTTAACGCCACAATGTCTACCATATGAAAATATTTGTTTAGCGTGTTTACAGCGTCAACGCTGTAGCTCTCAAACAGTAGGTTAGGACATTCCGTTCTCCAAAATATAATAATTATTATATTTCTTAGAGTAAAATATCTAAAAGAAACTATTTATAATTCACAATACAATGATGAGAGTAAAAAGACAGCGTGACAATATATTTATTTACACGAGTACCGAGTCATGTTACGAGTAACATACCTATTTCATACACATTGTGACACATTAATAGGAATGCTTGCATTTATTCTAAGCAAAATAAGAAAAGTTTATATTTTACTTTTTAGCATCAGCGTGATGCGGAATCCCTCATATAGCGGAGGAGGCAGAGAGAAGTCACACTGCGCTCTTCACTTACAGCCCAATTTTCGAGATATTGGCGTGTTAAGTGGCGGAATTCAACGCAGCGCTGGCGTGTTACCACACCGGGGAAAAGAAAATAATTCATTCCTCCGAGTGGTAATTGAACCCACAAACGTCGAGCTTACTGACACTGTGATTCAAATTGTAGTTTTCGGGACCTGAACTTGTTTTCACTGGAACAGTTAAGACTGTAAATTCGAGAAAATAAATTAGTTTCATTTCTCCACCCTGGCGAGACAAGGCGCGGGGTTGAGTTACTCCACTCAACACGAATAAATCTTTCATTTCCGCGAATCGGGATTGAACCCACAACCCACACACTAGTGCCACAGCGCCATGACTTGTCTCAATACTAATCTAGTAAAACAAAATATTTTGAAAGATAGGTATAAACGTTTCGTATTTCGATATGGCATTCAATAGTTTTCTTATCTATTTTTAATGGCTTAATTTTATAGTTATATTAGATTAGATTTAGATATATCCTTGATTATACTACTTTTGTAGATACTTTCTTAATGTTGGTTTCTTGTTTCAGCAACAAGTGCAAACAGTGACGAAGATGAGTGGTACGATGACTTTTGGTATGATGATGACACTGACAAACTTCCTCAGGAAAATATCAAAGATAAGTCTACACCAGCTGCTTCGGATGAAAATGAAAGCACTAGTCGAGAGGAACTATTAGATTGGTTAAACAGGTTGACTACTGGCGCTGAAGCCGAGACTACTAAAACAAATTTTGATGAATATCAATTTGAAGATAACAGATCTGAAGTAAGTGAAGATAATTTAGAAAACATCAAAAGTACAATTTTAGATCGTGCGGAAGATAATGACATTACTAAAACAACTTCTAATAGCGAAAATAAATCTCAAACTAGTAAATTAAGTACAAGTGATGCAGATATAAATACAAGTAAGCCCAAAGAAGCCACAAAATTATCTACACAGATATTTAGCGATGAAAATATATTCGAAATGACAAGAGATATATTAAATGAGGATACAGATAATGATTTTAGTGATATAAAGCCTGCAGTTGAAAAGCAGTTTAATGGTATCGAAGAAATTGTCGAGGAAACTAATAAAATAGTTTACAATGATAAATCGGAATCTATCGATGATGAGCCTAGTACTGAGTTTAATAATGATAAAGAAAAAGATGATGAACCACAATCGAGAAAGACTACAGTCAGTGCTGAATCACGAGAAATATCTGAAGAAGATCCAGTCGATAAAGCTTTTACTGATTTAATGTCTGATTTAGATAAATTACAAGAGACGTGGGATAAACTACAAGATTCTAAAGATGAGAGTGAAAATGATTTCAAAATAGGTGAAGATGCTAAGAATGAGAAATTTTCATCGCTAGAAGATGACGATTATGAAGAAGTAATTGATTCAAATCTTGATGAACTGTTTAAAAATAATGAAACTGACGAAAACTTTGATGAATCAGATGAAGAAGATGTTGACAATGAGGTTGAAGAAGTAGAATCAACAACTACTAAAACAAATCAACCCATTCAATATCTGAACGATGCATTAATGGCTAGTGAACCAGAAAATAAGGATACTACTGTGGATGATAAAGTGACAAGTGCATCTCTTAACATGTCAAGTGACGAGCCAGAGCAAGAACCAGTGCTAATATCAACGACAAGTAAACCTGATGATAATTTATCCAGTGCAGAAGTTGACAAATTAATGGAAGATTTCACTGCGAAAAATCTAAATTTAATGCAAATATCTGCTAATGACGTAAGAAACGCTCAGCAAGTTAGACTTTCAGTTGAAACTCCAGTTGAATTTACATCACCACTTTACCCTCAACCGTATCCCACCAATCAGATCGTGGACTGGATGTTCACTGGTAACGGGATGGGCATCGAGTTAAATATAACAGATTTCGCAATTAATAGTCATGTGGGTGATTACGTTCTTGTAAAACCGGGTAAGAATTATTATTAATTTATTATTTATTTTCACTAACTCTTTTTCCAAGCAGGAAAGACAGAAAGAACTTAGTTTCAAGATACTCCATTCCCTGTTTCCCACCCAATTTTTTAAAAACTTGAATGGTAAAGTTACATCGCGCTTTGTCTAACAGAATAGGATTGAAATATACATATATATATTGTGGGAACCGAGTAGCCAACTATGACGTTGGGCTTAAGAAGAACGGTCTGAACTTTTAATATTAAAAATCAGTATAAAGTTTTCGGCAAACAATTTTACTAACTCTATAATTTCATATCAATTCGGCGGAAAATTGGAAACAAAATGTGTCTCAATGAGGACGGAGTGTCTCAACCCTAGATTTCTGGGTTCCTTCTACCTACCCTGCGGAGTGCAGCAGCAGTTTTTCCTTTTCAGTTGTTGCATTTTATATATTGTAACAATTAATAATCTATCAATCAATGAACACAATAGCGTCTGAACTGATACGAGTGAAACCAAAGTATTAATGCAAAGAAAGATTTAACTAACTAAAGTATATTTTTAAGTGTTAAAGACGAAAGAAACAACAATTTTCATCGTCATCGTTTCGTAATAGCGGTCAACGAACGGTTTTCGAAAGAAGCGTGTTCGACTCCCATTATGTTCAATTTTTTTATATTATATTCTCCAACTAAATTAAACTAATTAACTTAAATTTCAACTTTATAAGTTCAGTCAATTCGTCTGTGGGTTGTCTGTCAGTCAATCAGTAACAGAAGAGTTTAATATAATAAGTATATCGATTTTATAGGTGGCGTAGATGAATCAGGATCCACTGGTATCCTATTTTCATACAGGCTACGTTCTGTAAGACGCTACCGGTTCCTTGATGTCGACCAAATGTTCATTCGGTTTGAAGCAAAAGTGGGAATGCAGTTCTTGACAGGATTCAAAATGAGTGCTCGGATGATTAGTAAGTTAAAAAATAAATAATTTTTGGTTTTTTATATAACTTATCAGCTTCACGCTGTATCCCGCACACAGCAGTAGAGGGAACCTAGTGATAAGACACTCCGTTCATCACTTTCTGCTGAATTCAGGCGGCATTGCGTGTTGAGTGGCAGAACTCAATATAGTTTATGATGTAGTTAATTTTAAATTCTAATTTATAGTTGTAATTCTCTATAATATGCTCTAAGTTCATAACGAAAATAAACAAAATGTTATAAATTGATCGAGGTCGTCGATGAAATGATATTCGCATATTATAATTTTGATCTTCATTATAGTTCCAAGACCGGGTGCCCAAGAGCCGGAACCGGAACCGGAAGCGCTAAAGCCCGAGCCCACTTCGAACATCACTTTGAACCTTGGCGGTATCACCTTGGAAAGCTTCATACAATCAGAGGAGCAGTTCCGTCAGGTCATTGCTGATATGGCCACTATGTACATTAACAGTAATAATATCAATCCTGGACTTAACACTACGTAAGTTGATTTTTTATTGGCTTCACTATCGCGTTCACAGCCAGACACTGAACTATTGCACCACTAACGATAATATAAAAACTTTATTAATTTTTAATCAGCTGCTCGCTGTATCCCGTACACAGCAGGATAGGCAGAGGGAACTTAGTGTTAATACACTCCGTTCCACACTTTCTGCCGAATTTAAGTAGATTTAAAATCATAATTCCTTTATAATACACTGTGAAATATTTTCATTTTCTCACACGGTAAGCAGATAAAACGCAGCGTTAAAATCCGCTACTCAATACACAATAACTCGAACTATATTCCCTCTGTCCATCCTCCTCTATGCAGAAAAAAAAGAATAATATGTCACTAACGTCTCATTAAATAAGCAGTTAAAATTATAATTCAAACTGAGAACTACAAAGTATTCTAGTAACATCTATGATACACTACTATACCATATTTATAACATACATAAGGATAACAATCACTTCATACAACGAACAGTAATTATGCATTAGTACACTCATTTCATATCTGAGGTTATCATTCGTTAATACATTTCTAGACTCAACATAATATTGAATTTGAATTAATTCAATTAATGTAAGAGAATGGAATAAAAATATTTAAATGTATTAAATTTATTGAAGTTTTTTTAAATAATTAATGTCAAAAAAAAAAGGTATAAATAAGCATAAGCATAAGCCTATAAATTCTTTTTTAATTATAATAACCGTTTGTGCCTAAATAAAAGCCATTGTGGAACAGTTTTACAGCATCTGTCGTAAAACCCGACGGTTGTGGATTCGTTACTTGGGTTAATGAATTATTATCATTACCTCTTTCTCGTAACAACATAAAGCACTGCTTTGATTTCCACTATTCAATGAAAGTAAGCAACGAAGTGTTTTAACACTAGGTTACCTCTGCCTACCTTGCTATATGCGGTATACAACGTGAAGCTAAAAATACAATTGAATGTCATAATTTTTATCATTAACCATGAAGATTCCTCTCAAAGTGGGTAATGCCATTACGTATGTGTTTCCCCATTGCGTTTGAAGCCATGTGAACATCATAAAAGCTATACAAGTTACATCAGTGCGCCAAAACAACAACAGCACACAATGCGCCCCACTTTACATGACTGTGTTTACGTCACTGGGCTGTGACCTATTAAAACTATTTTGGGAATCACTTCATATATCAAATATAGCTACGTTTACATATTTATAAAGATTTTATTAAGTTTAACTAAGAAATAAACTTTTTATATGTCATTTTAATTAAAATAATAAAATTCAGTTCATATTTTTCGACTCGGTGTGTAAAGTTGGTAATGCGCCTGCGCGCACAGCGGACTTGCGCGTCTCAAACGTCATGTCTATTTTAGTAGCAAGCTTACGTGCGGGCCAAGCTTACAGTGCCACGCTTCTAAATTCATATACACGGTCGTAAAATAAACAGTTAACCACAAAAAACACGCTTAAACCAACCACAAAAATTGGCTAAATTGAGGAAAAAATGGCAAATTCACAAATTATCAATAATAGCACCTAAATGAGATAAGCATAAGTGTTAAAATGCAGCAATGCGCCAAAAGATCGATGTCAGTATTCCCTGATGCCAAAATTTACAAAATTTAGTGTCAAATATATATCATGGAGCCCCTCATAGATAGGAACAACTTTGCCGTAAGTGCGATGGTCACTGTGGCGATGCAAATATTGTTTTTTACGATCGCATCGCTATCACAGAGCGACAAAGTCACAGATTTTACAGGTGGTGCCAATTTTATCATTATAGCATTATTAACATTCTTCCTCGGCCAAGGTGGTAGTACTTTGAAAAGCTATGACAGCAGACAACTGATGGTAACGGCGTTTGTGTGCGTATGGGGCGTGAGGCTCTCCGGGTATCTGATCTATAGGATCTATCATATCGGAAGAGATAAACAGTTCGAAGATCGTAAAAGCAACACGTTAAGATTTGCTGTTTTCTATACATTCCAAGCGGTTTGGGTGTATGTAGTCAGTTTACCAGTCATAATTATCAATTCACCTCATCATTCGTATCCAAAAGCACCAAAAACTATGACAACATTGGATTCTGCAGGCGCTGGAGTTTTTGTCATTGGATTGTTAATAGAAACGTATGCTGATTTACAAAAGTTTGCCTTTCGCCAAGAGCCAGCAAACCAGGGCAGATGGTGCAACGACGGCCTTTGGGGCCTGTCGAGGCATCCAAATTATTTTGGCGAGGTCGTTCTTTGGTGGGGCATATTTATTATATCGCTAAACATTATCGAAGGTATCGAATTTATCGCCGTATTATCACCTTTATTCACGACCGCTATTATATTGTTCTTATCTGGTATACCGCTGCTCGAGCGGTCGGCGGACGAAAAATACAGAGATAACCCAGATTATTTATATTACAAAGCGTCCACGTCACCTTTTATTCCGATACCGCCCGCTATTTACGTGGAAGTACCAAGATTTCTGAAATGTATGATGTGTTGTGAATTCCCTATTTACGATTCGACTAGAGATGACTTCCCCGCCCCAACCATCGTCACTGAGACCACTAGTATATCAATGGTGCAGTCTCAAACATAGCTAACAAATGCCGCGCGCGATTACGCCGCGGCCAAGGAAACTAACAACCCGAAGAGCCAAAATAACCAAAACTTGTGATACACGGCCGAGGAGAAGCCTCAAAAAAAATTGCCAAATTCATTGCCACTAAAACAAAACAATACTTTAGATATGAATCGTTATAATATTTATATGGAAAATTTGAAACGTAGTAAAAAAGTCGCATTAGGACTTATTGAGGAGACAAAAGATATTATACAAGGGGTCGAGAGTCCAGTTACAAATATTAGATTAAGATCACCGAATGATGTAGAATTAAGTGCACCTAGTACTAGTAAGCAAGATAAAAAGCCGACAGAGTATGTGAAGTACGGCAAAATTACGTTCAACACTACGGCAATATTACATCACTATCCGCAGATGCAAAATCAATCCAAGAATCGCACCGATAATTGCATCGAGCGGACAGTTACTAAAACCGATTTAAACCTACCATTGAAAGAGAAAGATAATAATAACGAAATTAAAACTGAAACTGAAACAAAATACAAATCAAATGCAAAACATAATGAGAATAATAACGAAACAGTTAAATCTAACTGCGTTAAGAGTGAGACTTTAAAAAAGCCAGTGAAATTTGCTGAAGAGAAACTTGTATGAAATATAGCCTTATTTTCATTAATAATGAAATACTGGCTTGGACCCTTTAGAGTGAAAACATACATATCGAAATACAAAAATTGTAAATAATAATATAAAAGACTGGATAATCTGGAAACAAATTTTAATTGTTACTCGAGGCTAGAATAGTTATTATTAATAAGAATAATTGTTGTAGTGGAAGATCGATATACTCTTATAGTAAATATGATATTATATATTATAGATGAATAGCCGAATCCGTCTCAAATAGAATAATTCTTCCTACTAATATAAAATGTAAATACAAATGTAGCTGAAAGGACTTAACTGCTTAGTACACTGGTAAGTAGTTTTTTTTCTTAAAATTTCTTGTAGTTTCTAAATAAATCGAAAGCGGAAGACACTTTCGATTTATTTAGAAACATTACGATAATTTCTAAAAAAAAATATGGACTAGGAGTGAGTGATTAGAGGAGCAGGGGGCTCGTTTGACAGTATCGATGATACTGGAGGAAGGTCACTAAAAAGCATGAGAACAAGAGGTTGAAGAAAGTAAACGAGACGAAAGAGATATTCAGACCGTAGCCTTGGACGCTTCTCTACCCTGCTAGAGATAAAGCGTGAAGCGTCAGGATAACTTTCATTTGGGGCGCAAGTCCCAGGCACTGCTCAAAGCTTGAGAAGCTAACCCAGAGAACCCAGCGAGTAGTTTCTTTTCTTATATAATTGAAATCGGTTGAATTACTGTGTTTATAATTAAAATCTGAGTAACGTCTATTTCTTACTTATGCACGTTTACATATACTTATTACTTATTACTTTAATTATTACATATACTTATTCACGACTGAATTTTGCAAATGTAACGCTACATTTTGAATGCACCGAAATAGCGTATGCTTTAATAGTATTGTTATATAACAACACTAGAATTGCCCTTAGCGGAACATATTATATTGGGATGTAGTAAATAAGGGTGAATCTGCTTTGTCTTTTCCCACATACAGCAGACATTAGTGTTAACCTACTCTACTACTTCCTTCTTTCCGAATAATTTTCGAGACAATGAGTGTTCATTAACGGAACACAACTATCTTTAAAATGTCCTTAAAACATTTTTAAGATATCTTTAATATGTGTAAATATCTTTTATCTTCGAGCGATCGCGTCAAAATAGCAAATAAAAAAAACAATTCATATTTATGAAATATTTAATATTTTTTAACGCACAACTCCTCCAGAATTCTGTGGAAAGTGGGGAACGGAACTTAACGGAAACGGAGTGTCTTAACACTAGGTTCCCAGGTTCCCTCTGCCTACCCCGCTATTTGCGGGATACGGCGTCATGTTTAAAAAAATCTATTCCACGAAAGCTCGATAGATCAATAGACTTAATGGGAACTTAATGCTAAATTGACGTTGGTATCTGCTTAATTGATCGTATGAGACTTCAATTACTGTTGCATTTATGCAAATGAATTTAAACTTTCTTTTGAAGTATATCGCTTTAAAAAAAATCATTTTAGCTTCTTTTTATGTTTTTTAACATTTTATATGAGGGTTTTTAGGAGGATAGGCGGCATCTTAATGCTTTTCAAAATTATGTTGGTGTAAATAAAATATATTTTATTAAAAAAAATAGTCGGTAATTCAAATTCATTTTTGGACAATTTTTCAGCCTAATTTTCAAGACATTGTTTATTGATAGACGGAACAAAACGCCGTAAATTAATATTTAAAAAAAATATAAAACTAACGTCGTAATATTTAAAAATATCATAAAACTAATCTTGTTCTCAACGTCACGATGTATCCACATCAGGGTAGGCAGAGGGAACCTAGGGTTAGGACACTCCGTTCTTATAATCAGGATTTATAAGCTAATTTCAAGAGGACATAAGATAGTAAGAGTAGGTAACTAAACGAAAGCTAAGTACGAATAGCGAAAAGGGCAGTTACCTCTTGTTAAATATAGCATTAATTGTTACGTTCCTGGCTATAAATGCTAGATACAATTGGTAACAATCATAAGTTTAGAAATATTTTTCTAACACATATCCGGTAGTGGGTATTAATTTCAATATAATAAAAGTGTTTGTTTGGTTGAATGTGCTAATCTCAGAAATGATTTCTAAGATGGTCGGAGTTGTGGGTTCGATTTCCAATCGAGGAATTGGTATTGCAGGTATTGGTATTTAGTTCCGCCATTCAACACGCAATACCTCAAGAATTCAGTAGAAAGTGGAGAACGTAGTGTTATAATAGGAAACGGAGTATCCTATCCACTAGGTTCCTAGGTGGTAAGAACAGCATTAGTATTATTACAGCTTTGTTCTTCCAGAACTTAATGCAGCGCCTTGTCTTGTTTCTTTTCCATTTCATTGCCTCGAGTTAAATTCTAACAACTGTTCTACAAACAGGTTTTTGCTAACTCTGCAACAAATGGAATTTTAACATAATCAGCTTGTACTCGTATCCTGTAGATAACCATCAGGTGACATATGTACATCCTTCTACCGGAAGTTTTATGAATAGACTGCTATACGAATGTACCTAGCACACGGCAGACATTGTTTCTGACTCGACAAATTTATATATTTTGTAATATTAAAAAAATAAATAGATAGTTGAGGTCGTCGTGGCGCTGCACATCGTTAGACAGCTAACACGACGGTTCTGGATTCGATTGTTCTATAAGTTTTAATTTAAAATTCTCCAGATTAAATAAACACAAGATTTTTTCAAAAATGCATAAAAAACGTAGTCTCGGAACCGCCCCTCTTAGGCGGTCGCCTGCCCTGAGGCATCGGTTCCAGTATATTATTTTTTTAACCGTTTTCTAAAAATATTCATCTATTCTTAGTGTGAAATGACATTTAAAAAAAGGTTAAAAACAAAAGTACTAGCTACTAACATTTTAAGACTTTAATTTAGTCAACTGCCTCGATCTTGGCACTAATCCAATCTTCCTACCAAGCTGTTATCTGTGGGAAATTACAGTTAAAACTTTGACACTAAAATTGGCACAATATTTAACTTGAAGAACTGCTTTATTTTTTTCCTTTGAAATCGTTAATTTGGTTCTACTTTAAACTTGTACATCAATAGAGTATACTAGAATAAAAAAAAATCTTACCGCGTCATATTTGTGAATTAAGTGACGCAACTTAACACCGCGCTTGGTCTACCAGAGCTGTTTATTATTCTCTAGAGCAGAGAACGAGTTCCCCACCGTAGGTGTTTATATGAGCTATAAATTATAATAGTGATATTATTCTCGTTATCATGACGCATTTAGTAAATGTCTAAGTATTAGCTATATAACATATTTTCCTGTTCCCTGATCGGGTCGTCATTTAATATATCGTTGTCGTCATCGACACCTTGCGTGTTAAGTGGCGTGAGACAACACCTCGCTTTATCGACTTACCAAAGCGAGCAAACGAAAATAACTCCTTACCTCGAATGAGAATTGAGCCCGCAACCGTTGACATCCTTATGCTGCATTTTGCTGCACATTGCACCACGATGACCAAATGTTATAATTTACCACTAAATTTATTACCGTACCTGAATAAATTATGCGTGTTGTGGGGGACAAATATACGGAATATAGACCTTTTGAGATAATGTTTTGATATAATTATCTAGCGCTTTTGTTAATATATTTTAAAAATAACACATATATACCTGAAACGGGATTAAACTTTAATTGTGACTTATTTGGAGTACATGTTTAATATAGATGAAAGCTTAAAAACCTTAGCAAGAGAAGTTTTACTGAGATTGTAGAAAGCTGATTACTGCAAGGCTTAGGAATGGGACTTAGACATTAACTAAAATAAAATATAAATTTATTAACCATTCCATTCCAGGTTAGAAACAACACAAATTACAAGCAGAGCACTTTGCTTCCACAACTGGCCTAAATTCGAGCGCTGTGTAGAAGTCAGGTTCGCTGTTCCTCTCGTCTATGAAAATGTTACCAAAGAGAATGCGAGATTGAATGGGAAGGACTTGAAAGATATGTGGGAGACATATTCAGTTCAAGATCCGTTCGCATCGAGGCTCAGGATGTTGGGAATTACGGTAGGTCATAAAAATCTGTTATCTTGTATACCTATAGCTTGGTAGACAGAGGGCCTAGAAGGCCTAGTGCTGGAACACTCCGTTCCCTATTTTGTGATCAATTTTTGCGAAATTGGATGTCGAGTGGTGGAACTCAACGCCGCGCGTATTACGAAATGCTCAATTTTGAAAAATTACTTCAAAAACAACATATATGCTCTCTTAAAACATGAACAATAGTCTATGGTGTATAGAAGTCTACTTACTAAAAAAAACATAGGTGGAACTAAAGTAGGCAAAGAATTGTTCCGCGATGTCTCTAGCTTTTCACTTTTGATTTTGCTTCTTTTGTTTTGTTTCTTTTTTGTATAAGGAGGTCTTTCTTTTTTGTTTATTGAAGTTTTATTGTAAGTAGTACTAAGTTTTTTTAAAATTTAAATTTAAAGTTTTCCGTTTTTCATATTAAATTTTATAGCTATTGTGTATTATAATGAAACTAATTTATCTTTTTAACCGATTCATTGAAATTTTCAAATATTGTATAGGCATTTTAAGAAGCAAAGCCTATTCAAATTTCACATTAGTAAATTTAAAAAGAATTACATATATAATTAAATTCTTAGTATTTTCTTATCATTTCAAAGCAAAATCATTTATTTGTTTCTACGTATTTATTTCAGTATTAAATACTTAAATTTTAATTAATAATTGGATATAAAAATACAGATTAAACTTATAATAATACAATTCATATATAATTTCAGGAATACCAAGTGCCCAATGATCGTGGCGTGTTGACAGTGTGGTTGGTGATAGCTGGTGGAGTGTTGTTATCGATGACGGTGCTCGCCTTCGCGATTTGGAGGTTCAGCTGCATTGCGAATTATACCAGGTAAATAAAATATATGATTATATAATGTTCTTTAGGATATCATGGGCATGGCTATCATGCGGACAGTATGTGATTGCGATGGTAGTGAGCCCGAACCAAGCACATACTCCAAAACACTCGAGGAGTTTTATTTACTTTTTTTTTATTAATGTAGAATTTTTTAACGAAGCGGGATTCGAACCCACGCTTGTTGGAAACCGTCCAAGTTTTATTCACATTTATTTAATTGCTCGTAGCGGGATCGAATCCACGCTTCTTGGATACAGTTTGGTCCAAGTTTTGTTTACCTACATTATTTTCACATTTTCGCTGTGGTAAGTTTTGACTTACCACTGCTCTTAGGTGCAGCGTTAAGTTGCGCCACTCAACATACAATGTCTAGAAATCGTTTGCAACAACTTAGTTATGATGCTGCAGTGAGAATTCAATGAGAAATGGAAATCTGACTTCAGGTTTACTAAAACAAAAGACATTATGTTAAGAAATATAAAAAATATACATGCACACGATTAGGACGTTCACCTTATGATAAGAAATACGTGTATGACAAGTATACAATCATTAGTGTCAATATAAAAAATAAAACTCCTAAGTCAAGTCAAGCGGGATACAGTGTGAAGCAAAAAGAACAACTTCACGTTTTTCACTTTTCCAATCAATGTGGTATTCCACACTTAAATTTAAAATTTTAAATTTTAACCTGCATTTTGAAAGGTTTCCAAGCATTTTATATACATTCTCTACAATAGTATAATAAATTCTTTACATATCCATTTACTATGATAGTCGTGTCATATAAAGTTATTTAATCGTATAAACGTGGTGTTATCGAGTGTTATCACTGCGCTCGCTGTTTACTCCATTTTATCTATTTGAATCATTTTCTTTATATCAATATACGTTTGCGTGAATTATGTATGTTTATACAACTTTATACATTGCCAATATTAATATAATTTTAATTCTGATAAATGTGACCCGTCACGGGGAAGAGAAGAACGGAGTGTTTTAAATTATGAAGTTTAGAGGTTGTGATTCTATATTTGTCGTTTCCAGACAGGATGGAGAGCTATTCCCTTTAAAGGGTCCTCATGTTTTTTACGTGACTTTCTTCTTTTTTCTTTCATTTGTTCCATTTATTTCCATTTACGTTAATCTTACATTCCTCCATATCTTTTAATTACCAGACCTTTGGCCTTCAAGTTAAATTCGATATATAAGAATTTCTCTGAAGTAGTATTAAATAGATTAGACTAACTAAATATATATTTAATTAAATTAAATAAACACTTATTAATATGTAAATTATTTGAAATTTTACAGAATGCCATCACTCAGCGATACAGACAGTGTGAACGAGAAACGTAATTTAGATTTGTATCCGACACCACATCAAACACTACCGCCGCTCTACACTGAAACCGATTACAAGTGGGCCGATGCTAAATACGATGAATCTACTAAAGGTAATAAAATAAATGATAATAAAAATAACTTCACAAATATAATATATAAAAATAACTTCACAAATATGAAATATTTAATATTTTCATTTCCTCGCTCTGGTACCGAGATAAAGCGCGGCGTTGAGTGCCGCCACTCAACACACAGTGCCTCCGGAATTCAGTCAAAAAACATAATAAGTAAGTTTTTTTTCTTTGAAATGTAGTTAGAAATTTTATCTGTAAACAGAATAGTTATTAGTTTGGCACCCATTCTTGAGGAAAAACAAGATTATCTTTTAACTAAAATGCCGCACACACATGCAGTGAAGAAATAAAAAAATATTTTCGTCTTCTCTTAATCATAATATCCAAAAGTCCCAATTTTTTATAATCCAAAATTGCTTAGTTCATTAAAATATTTTTTTTAGGTCATACCGTCTTTTTAGGGAGTACCTAAAAGCATAGGATTCGTAAAGTTCAAAGTTGAAAATATAAAGTTGGCATTAGGCCAATGTGCTAACACGTCAACTTGCAATAGTTATATTTCCCCTTTATGGACTGCTCTTTGTTCAACACACAAAGTGAAATTACAACAGTCAAGGAAGTAAATTTTAGACAGTTCTTGGCAATGATCCCATTTGCCTTAACCTAAAGAACATTCTACAAATATATTTCTAGCACAGAAATATTTAAAATTTTCACGTTACGGCCAAATATTTTGCTATTGTTGGCATTTGATCTGATATTTATTATTACTGCTTCACGCTTTATCTGCATATGAGTGAGATCCTAGTGTTAAAACACTCCATTCCACAATTTTTTTAGCATTTTTTCTTTCAGTTAAGTGGCGGAACTTAACGACGCGTTTTTTATTTTTATCAGAGTGGCAATGAAATAATTCTTTTCTTGTGATAATAGTTCTGCCGCGACCGTTGTTAAAAGTAATTAGTTAAAGTTTCGAAAATTAGACGTAACATGCGGAACGACGTCTCTTCGAATTGTCGATCGATCGTCCAACGTTATGTTCTCTCTGACAGTCCTGCAATATGCTGGATGCAGCGAGACTATAAAGCATAATACAGTTCTGTTATGTATTTACTGTACAATATAATTATATTATTATAATATGCGTATTTTCTGTTCTATTTAAGTGGACGTAAGTGGCTACTCCAACAAAAGCTATATGCACACTGATTTCTACAACTTCGATTCGGATGAAGAAGTGTTGCCTGCCCGTGATAGGTATGTATTACCATGGTAATCATTCGCTAAATTATTATCTAATGTTTCTAACTTATGCTCTATTTACTATATGTTTTTTAAACTTCTTATTATCAGTGATTATCTAGGTAATCTAATATATTGTATGTAAGTAATATTTTTTTAACCTTCTAACTTCTCATAAACTACTTCTAATCATTAAAATAGTAATTTCTATTTCATATCACAATATTACTAATGCTCTGCTTTAGCTGATAACTGTATGACGATCACTCAGTTTTATCACATTGAGAATATGAATGCTCAATGAATGCTTTTCTGAGTATACATATGCTCAGTGCTTTAATAATTAATCATTTTCAGGTACACAACTGACGTGTAGCCGATTTTTTTTATTGTAAATAATTGGTATGCATTTCTAACATTTATTTCTAATCTTTATTTATCTATCTTTATTTTTTATTATCTTAACCATATAATTTTAACAAATAGTTAAAAATATCTTACTTGTCTTAATTGTATTTAATAGTATAATATATTGGTCAAAGGCCTAATGCTCGAGAATTCAGCGAGAAGTGGGTTCGCCGAATTCCGCCGTGTTGGAACTCTGAGCCAAAAAAATTGCAATATTAAATATTTCATTAGTCCGAGTGGGTATCGATCTCACACCTCAAAGAATCTAAGAATTTTCATCTTAACTAAAATGTATAATAGATTTTTTAAACAATTTCAGAAGTTCCGGTGTAAGTCCGCGCGACATTTACAATGTGTAGGCGCCAGACACGCGTAGAAATAATACATATATTCTAGTTAGAGGCTTAAATAATAATATTAATGTGATTTTTAACCACTTGTTATGATTTCTAAATGCTTTATTATTTATTTTTGTTATTTTATTTTATTTTAATTTTTTATTAATTACAGTAAATTAGTTTCAAATAAAATTTTAATTTTTGAAATAAATAATAAAGCAGATGGAAATTTAATAAAAAAATATTACCACATAAGTAAAAAATTAGACGTATATTATATTATACTTATATAGTAATAACTAGACGGTATAATTAATATACGAATTGTTGTGATTTTAATGAATAAATTTTAATCTATGTTATAAATTATACATATTATAATTTTTATTTTAAATTCATCTATACATTATATTATATTGGTAATAAATGGTCGTATTTTTATTTTTTTACATTCTCTTTTATTTTTTCCTTTTTTCTTTATGTTTTTTATTTATTAAATAAAAAAAATAATAATTTGAAGTTATAAGAATATTAAAATAAGATATTTTTCATTAAGTAAAACAATTTACTTTGGGAATTTACAAAAAGGTTGTGATTTTTTTTCATTTTAAAACTGTGTCTCTATTGTTATAAATATAACAAAAATTGTTAGTAATTAAAAAAATACTAGGAAATAATATTTGATCTTTTATTCAAAATATCACATTGCTTCTATAAAATGTACTTAAAATAAATTGACTCTTATAACATTTAATAAAAATATAACGAATTCTAAATTTCTCTTATACATTTATATTCTATACACAAAAAGGTTTTTTATGAAGTTTTTTTTTCTTTTATTTTTTTGCTGCCAGACCATCACTATTAAAATAGTTTTAAGGATATTATTTATATTAAAGAAAAATATGTACCATTTAACTCTATTTTATCTAATTAAAAATGTTAAGATAATATTTTTCTTTATTACAAGCTATTGTATTGCAACGCTTTGACTTACACGCTAATAATATTTACAAATTATAACTAAATAATATTTAATAAATACAATATTTATAATGGTTAAAATGTAAAAAAGTAAAACTAAATAAACAAATACTATATTAATAAACATTCCAATATCGAAATAAAAGGACTATTTTCGTTGTTACATTGAAACATGAAAATTTTAAATAGATATTTCATAGCAAATTTATAGTAACTATTTATTTATAATTGTATATCGTATAAAAGATCTAATAATATATATACAAAAAAATATAATTACTAATGACATTGAATGTGAGAAAAATTTAGCCAATATTAAAAAGCATAAAATATTATCATAAATATTAAAATTTAAATATAAAAAATAACTTACACATATATATCTCATTTTTGCCTATTTTTTATATTTACGTTTGACATTTTTTTATTTTATTTAAATCAAAATGTTGCCAGTTATTGTTTTTTATATACAAATAGAAGTGTAGAAAAATAAATTATCTTCAATAAATAAAAATATAATATGCTTTAAAATATAAATTCAAATCGTTATAAATAGACACCTAAGAACTAGTATGATGGCTAGAAACTAACAAGTATTATTAAAGTTATAATAAAAATGGATAAAATTTTCAATAACCTTATAAAATTTATTAAATATATTTTGTAATGTTTCTTAATCTATTGTTATATTGCAGATTTTGATCTAAAGATATTACAATACATTAATAATTTATTGTAAATCAAATGAACACCCACAATTCGTTCTTAGTGCAGTAGCTACATCTGTGTGTTGTCTATTATTCACTCTGGAACGAAAGAGTTTTAAAAATATAGATTGGCACAACCGTAACGCACTAGAACAAAGTCAGACTGTAAAATTGATAATTGTAGGTTTGATTTCCACCATGGAGAAAGCGCAGAGTTTGTTTTTATAGAGAGCGGAGAACGCAGTGTCTTGACTCTTTTCACTGGTTCTCTTTTCCTACTTTTCCGAAGTAAAACTACAAATGATTTTTAATCTGTGTTTCCTATTATTTATGACACCAGTACTTTATATAATTATTTAATGTATTTTTAAAAACAAAATACAGTTTTATATACGTCACAAAATCTGCAATATGTCATGTTAGAGCCAGTGCAAATGCGAAAGATTTTTACATATTAAAATTTGCGTAAATCGCTTTAACTATTATAGACAATAGAAAATTATAGTTGAGTACACACATACACACATAGCCCTATTTACAATATTACATTTACAATATTTAATAAGTACTAATTTTTGTTCGTGGAATATATAAAAATGATATAAAAATAAAAAATATTCTTTTTGTAGCTTCACGCTGTATCCCGCACATAGCAGGGTAGACTGAGCGATCCTCGGAACCTATTGGTAAGACACTCCGTCCCCATTAAGATATTTTCGTTCCCCACTTTCCGCTGAATTCTCTTAAATTTTGGAACCCAATGTTCTAAAAATATTGATTACTCGGAGAATACAAATATTTCAAGTTCAAGTCCTGGTGGAATATTTTTAGATCTAAAATTAGTATCTTCTTCGCCTGGTTAAATTTCAAGTGCTGGTTCAATTTTATTGCTATTAAATAATGCAAGAAGCCGTCGTAGTGCAAGGGAATACTAGGTTCCTCCTGGCTTCCCTGTTATATTGCGGGATACAGCGTGATGCTTTTTTTAGTAAATATGTTCAGAAACAGGAGCGAAGTGAGGAGTGGAGTGACGGAACACTAGGTTCTCTCAGCTCATCGTGCATTACATTCATAGCTAATATTAATAGAAACTGCCACTAATATAGAGTCTTTTATATATGTACAT
Organism: Heliconius melpomene melpomene; assembly: GCA_000313835.2. Lineage (NCBI taxonomy): Eukaryota > Metazoa > Arthropoda > Insecta > Lepidoptera > Nymphalidae > Heliconius > Heliconius melpomene. Next base: position 141,424 of record HE671948.1, read on the forward strand.
AGTTAATGTGTTTATAGTAAATTATGTGAATATTGTATTTTTATTGTTAAATTAAATAACGGAATCCTTCTAAGTGATTAATTGACTTAATAATTATTAAGTTAAAATATTTTTTTTGTTAATTAATTTCCTTTAGGAAAAAGGAAAAATCATCGCCAAAGCAATTATAATATTTAATATTTTTCAAAATGACTATTTATATATTTTTTAATATAAAGTAAAAATAAATAAAAGGTTTCTTACGTTAAAAAAATTATTCACTTAAAAGGATTCTAAATATTATTATCATTAATATTGTATACGGATTTATTCATTTTTTATTTTGTGTGTGCGTAATAAAGTATATATTGTATGTCTAAAGTTTCCATTGTTTTATTTTACACTAATTATCACCCGAAACTTCGCTTGCGTTTTGAATTTAAATTCAAAACTTATTAAAAAGAGGAATCTCGAATTTTCAACCCCTCGTACTTACTATAAACTAATTTTTAAAACAATATTTTAATGGAACAAAGAGGTCGATTATTTTTTTATAATAAAATTATTGCTAATCTCAAACTAAGTAATATGAATATATTACAAGTTTAACACATATCTTTAGTAAATAGTTAGAAAAACTCGAAAAATCCATAATATTTATGTAAATATTATATTTTTTGTTATAAAGTCTAAATTTTATGTAAATGACTTGAGTCAACATTTAGTATTAGTGACATTGTAGTGTTAGGAAACTAACAAATACACGAGGTTATACTGAAAACTGTTTGAATCTTTTAATAGGCTTTTTTAAATATTTATATATCAAACGATATAAGGTGTGAATTAATGAATATGGGTTCATTCTTTATTACCATTTCTTAAAAAGAAGGACTAGACAACGCACAGCGTTCATTTCCGCCACTCAACACGCAATGTCTTGAATATTGCGCGGAAGAGGAAAACGGAGTATCTTAGCATTATCTATGTAACTATTATCTATGTAAATTTAGCATTTCTATGCTTATTAAGACAATTTTTAGGCAGGAAAAAGTAAGAGATAAAGTGACTAAGCAAAGATATATAATCTTAGGAGAAACACGGTCAAAGGAAAGACCTATTAAATTTAATCGGATTACCAGACGCTGTCTATTGTACAAACAATCCGACAAAATTAAGCACTTAGCGATTTTCATGTCACATCTTGAGAGTTATTCCGCAACTTTTTGAATATTAAAATATTTAAGTAACTATACTTATATATATTTTATTTAAAATAATGCAATTTGTGGTTATTAAAATTCCTTTTTAATTTTATTAGAAATATTTTTATAGCTATCCATGTATACACAATTTTAAACGATATTATACAAAAGAAAACGATCTTTGACAAAATGTATAAAAAATATATATATTACATTTAAATTTACTTATTAGAACATTAAAAGAAACTAACAAGATCTATACCGTTTTATTTATAGGCTAAGTAATGCATTGAAAATCTAATTTAAAAAAGGCTTTTTTGCCAATTACACTGACGGCAACATTTGCATTAGAGTATGGACATTTATTTCGAAATAAATAAAAATCGTGTGCACATAACGAATTCGTAGTGCTTAAGGTTAGCTGATAGGAACAGTAGGTTACACCAAAATGATAGCTGTTTAAAACAGAAAGTTTTTTTCTCATTTGGAACCACTAGTTCCTAAGATTGGTGCGTTCAGCCATACAAACTCTTTAATTTTATAATATTAATAAAGATACAAAACATAAATATTTAACATCTCACAGAATGTCCCACAGCATCCGTAACAAGGTTAACCCAGAGCTAGCGTTTAGTAGTTGCTCTCCACTCGCGCAATTAGCACTGATAACGATCTGATAACGTTATCACTTGTCACTTGGTTTTCATTAGTGAAGTTCATACTGGTCAGATATATGTATGCCCATTAAACAATTAATAGTGCGCTAAATAACTAGTGAAAAATAAGGTAAGTTGAGGAAATAACTGAAGATTATTAATATTTATTAAGTTGGTAAAAAGTTAAGAATATAGTTAAGTTAATCACTAATTTCTTCTTCTTTAAGATGCTTGACATAATTGTACGTATATTAGATGGTGTATAATTTATTAAAAAAAGTGAATGTAAAACTGTTTTAGACTAAAATAAGTAAAGTACTAATATTTTACTAATATTTTATGATACAATAAAAAAAAATATTTAAATTCAATATAGAAAAATTAATAATAATAACAAATTCATAATTATGGTTTTCCTTATTCAGCTTCTGCATTTCAGTCCACCAAGTGGACAATTCTTATTATCACTTTTATTTACGTTGTGTTTCTTGATATTTCTATCCTTATACTGCCAAGAAAAAAAAACGAATAAACTTAAAAATTCAGTGGCTTTATAATAAATATATTATTTTCAGGCACATAAATCTATATGACAAGTTATAATATGTTTGCATACGACCATATTAGATAGTAAATGTAGGAAATTACGAAGAAAGTGAGTCATTTTGCGCAATCATAAAAAATGGATGTCGAAACCGACTCAGAGTTTGATCAAATAAACCAGCTGTACGATGAGTGTTTAGATTATTTAAAGTCAGTCAAATTTGATGATTTTGAACAAAAAGTGTTACTAAATAATGAAGATACAGATCCTGGTTATGATATTATTAAATATGTTGATAATGTTGATAAAAATAAAGAGAAAACATGTATAGAGTCCAAAGTAAAAGAAACTGATGTTCCTAATATAGATTTTAAAGTTGAAAATGAACTAATTTCAAATGAAAGCCTAAATTCTATACCAAGTGTGAAATCAGAAAGGTTGAGACGTCTCTCTCAACAGTTACCTAAGATTGTAATAACACAAAGTAATACAAGTCTTAGTTTGAAGAAAGAAGTGAATGAGAATGAGACAAGAAAAGATCAGCAATATATAGAGAATCATATTGTGGCAAGGAAAAGTACTGTGAAAAAACCTGAACAAATTAAAAGGTTGGTAATGTAGTAAACCTCTTAATTTTTTATTTTACTTTTTTATTAGCAGATCATAGGATTAAAGATACCGTTCTAGGATAGTGATAAGCATCTGAATATTAACGCGACTATTAATTGTTGGTTCAAATCCCACTCAGGGGGATAAAATTTATTTTTCTTCACTTTGACATCAGAAATCAAAAAATTGGCTGGAAAGTGGGGAACTAAGTAAGGTAAATGTACGGGAGTTCGGCAGTTTAAGGCTCTCATAACTTTAAACTATTATAAATACATTATTAAAGGTTATATGAATTTGCAAATTTTAGTGTGATCAAAGTGGGTCTTTTGGCAGTAATTTAATGTGTGAATTATGCGGTTTAACTTAACCTTAATTTTTATATTAATTTATTTGTGGACCTCTAATTTGTACCCTACTTCGTGATAAAATTTAGCTCTGTTTCTAACTTCGTGAGTTTGTGTCCCCTATTTCGGGTCACAAGTTTTTACCTCGCGAGTGAGGTTTTATAATAAAAAATTAACACCTTTATTGGTTTTGATTGTAAATAATTTGTAAATAAAAAAATAGGTAGATCAGCTTAACGACATTAAAACTTTTATAAAAACAAATCAAATTAAATCATCTTCACGCTCTATCCCGCACACAGCAGGATAGGCCTAGGTAGGTAGGTAGGTAGAGTAGGTAGAGTAGGTAGGTAGGTAGATAGGTAGGAACCTAGTGTTTTTAAAACACTCCGTTCCCCACTTTCTGCGGAATTCCGGAGTCACAGCATGTTAAGTGGCACAACTCAACGCCGCGCTTTGCCTGAAATATAAATTTAAATAAATATTTTCTATTTTCTATACTATTCCTATTTTCATCTCCTGGAGTGGGGATCGAACCCACAACCAGTCGGTTTTACAGTCACACTTTGTACTCCTGCGCCACGAGCCCAACTTTTATAATTTACAAATTATATAAGCTCAGTTTTAAAAAAACTACATTTTTGAACTTTTATATATTTTTTTATAAAAATATATAAAAAAACTCAAAATTGAAGTTAAATTTTTTGAAGCTAGGTATGCCAGTTTATAGAACTATATATTTTCGCAACCAGTTTGTACGGCGTTTTGTGTTTAGTAGGTATATATTATATTCTTGAAAAATTCTTGAAAAAATAAAAAGATCTTTATTTAGACTTATAACAAGACTAAGATAAACACTATTAACAAAGACAAAGAAGTCAATGTGCTGATTTTACGTAGATTTATTTGTCACGAAGTTAGAGAAAATAATGAAATGTAGGGGATGTTATTTCGTGTTACTGATTTTAGTAACTTCCGCAGTTCTGTTTATTCAGTATTTTTTACATTATGTAAAGTAATCATTAACTACCACGTATATTCGATAAAATACACAAAAATAAATTATAAGGGTTGATTAAAAAATAAAATTACATTGACAGTACCTATACGAATTTAGCTTAAAATTACCAATTCAGGTTACCTTTAAAATAGTAATATAGAAATTTAAGTGGACAAAACATATACCGAATTTCGATCACGAGAAACTTTAATAAATACAGTAACTGATTTTAAGCTTTAAATTAAATTATCTTAGTTATAACATAAATATAAATTTATTAAAAGTATCTAAGATTTCCCTAATTCGGTAGTAACACGAAATAGCGGACACTTGATAAATAAAATGTCTGCTATTTCGTGAATCGATTTATTGCAATTTTAAAAGAATTTTATGCTTCCATCATTTTTTTTTCAATAAAATGTTTAATTATAGAATCAAAAAAGCATATATTCAATGTTTTATTCGAATAACTTACCTTTGTCTTTCTACAACCTTAAGAAATTCTTACGCTAGTCTTACGGTCGCAAGCATCGCAGACACGTTACAATGCAGTTTGTAGCCAACTCTGCGTTTAAAATGTCGCTATACGCTCAATTTTATCATTAAAATATTGTTACTTAGTTTTTAGACAGTTGAAAGTATAAAGATTATATACCAATATATAGTTTCCGTAAATAATACTTAAATTGCTTATTATTTTTGCCAGAAGCAAAACTCACGAAACCACGTACTATCACGAAGTTACCGTCACTTACCTTAATTTAACACTTCTCTTACTCCCTCTTTTCAGCTTCCTTTTGTCTCAATGATAAAAATAGATGTCTTATAAATCTGCCAATTTACTTTTGTAGTTTCAATTTAGGTTAGCTGGATATTACTGGGCTACATCAAGGATTTCATACGAGTTTATATTACAAGTGTGGACATGTTAATAATGCGACAACGTAAAGGTGAAAGACCTGGACTAAAGCCCCATTCCACCGTGAAAGAGAAATGAGCTGGTTATGCTTAGGTGGAAAGGACTTTACCTTTGAATTTGATGTTCGTGTAACCGTTGTTTTTTTAATTTTTAGGGGCAATTAATTTTGTTAGTAAGATTTCTGGGGTGGGCACGGCCTAATACCCTCCCCCCTCTTCCTACGCTCATGTTCATTCCCTAGAACTGAGCGAGTTTTAACTTTTTATCCTCGCTCGGTTTCCGCCCGACTATTTATTGGTAGTACCTACTCTTGCTAGTTCAACGTAGTGAAAACCGGGCTATGGAAAGTTGAATTATGGGGTGTATGTTGAAAGTAGAGGACAGACAGAGGCAGACTATGGAAAAGGATAAAAATAAAATATTAAAAAAAAAAATGTAAATAAAAAAAAAAATGTAAAAAAATGTAAAACTATTCAGTAATAGTGCATCGTAAATAACATCGTAAACGTGTTCTCGTTATGGCTTTCAAAGATTAATACAAAGGGTACTAATTTACATATTGCTCTATTTAGTTAATAGCTAGGTTGAGGCTTAATGAACATATTGTTAACTAACGGTGTTATAGTACGACGATACTGGATTCGATTCCTTAAAAAAAGGATGTAATTTTTTTTTAAAGTAACTTAAAGCATAGTGATTTAAAAATAAATTGTCTTTATTAAGATATAGATAAATAAATATATACAACTTTATACTTTGTCCCGAATATAGGACCTAGAGTTAAGACACTTTGCTGCCCTCGAAATGTCGACGGCAGAACACAACGCCGCGTTTTGCCTACCAGAACGGGGATTGAACACTTGTTCTCCGCAAAGTTTATTTAGTACCAATATAAGAACATAAATTATATATAATTTCATGAAAATACAGAACAAATTGTTAGTTTCGTTCAGTTATTATCTTTGTTATTTTATTAAAGCAAATATTAAATATGTCATAACTACCGCGTTGACGTTCGTACGTAATTAAATGAAATCTTTACTCTACATAAATATTTATATTCACATGTTAAAGACATGTATTTGATCCAGTCTAATATTTTTCAGTTACATTACAACTATAAAAATAAATAATAATAAACTCACTATTTTCTTTAATTATACGAGAACCATCCGTTTCTCACTTTCCGCCAGACATTTCGTGCCGCGGAACTCAACGCTGCGCTTTGTCTTCTAAACCAACGGGAGATAATTGAGAATATTATTTATTCCGCCAAAGGGTAATCGAATCTATAGCCGTCACGAACGGAACGACAAAATTGAAATTAATATTTGAAACTCATGGTATATGGTAGTTGTTGCACTGTGCATACGTAAATAGCTATATTATATTACAATTTCATTCCAGAATAGAACCCCCACTCCGTTATAAAGCTTTCTCAGACTATCCCAAACGTTTGGTGTCAAAAAATGGTGCAGAAAACATTGCTCTTATATCGAATGTGCCGTTTGAGAAGATTCGTTTGTTGAACGATACTTTTCATACATTGGTAAGTATTTCCTTACTATTGTACTGTATTATATTTTTTTAATTAATAAACAATATATTCTAATATTCCAATCTAAAATTTGGAATCTAAGGTAAATCTCTATATCTATAAAAAAATATTATTCGTATTCATAAATACAAATATTGTCTAAAATGTTTAGATTTATGACATAAGAGGCCAGTGCTGGCACAGGGGCATAAGCGTCCGTCTCTAAGCGCGACAGGTTGTGCATTCGTTTGCCAATCGTAGAAATTAAATATTTATTATTTTCATTTCTCTGGCGGCTCTGGCGATGAGGAAAAGCGCGGCGTTGTGCTCCGCAATTCCACACGCAATGCCTCCAGAATTCAGTGAAAAGTAAGAGAAATGAAAATATTAATTCTTGATCAGTTTCTTGCAACACATAACCTTTCCTTTTAAGATCAATCTTCGTTGGCGCTGGATAGTAATAGGTACAGTGGTAGTCCATTTCACTATCTGGCTAGTCTTCGCTGTCTTCTGGTACATCACTGCTCTTGCCCACTACGACTTCGAACCTGAACCACCTCAGCGCGCCTGCGTCACCGGGGGCAAGGATTTTGTCACTATCTTCTTGGCTTCTGTTGAAGCACAGGTTTGTTTACCTTTATTTATAACTAGTGAGTTATATCAAAATTATTAACTATACTATATTAGTCAATACAAATATACGAAATACGAAAAAAATCTATATGAGGACCACACGCACAGAGAATCTATATAATTAGTAGTTTTTTCTCTCTGTAAATTTTATGCTTGATTTTTCACTATAGCTATGTTTTATATTGGAAGAGCTTCTGAGGATTACACCGTTGTTTAAAGTTAGATAATATTTTACGTCTTCAAAGTAAAAATAGCCTTATCTTATTATCTATAGGAACAATTTTTTGTAAACATCTGTAATGCACCAAAACATAATACTTTAATCACACACATATACCTGGACAAGAATTTTAAAAATGATAATGAGTATATCCCGGGATACATCCATGGATTTCGGGATGGTTAGCTTAATGAGAGAGGCATTCCTTCAGCGGGTTGCAATAGACTGAAAAAAACAATAACAGTCTTTCATTTTGAAATCGTACCCACATTTAACGCCCGTACAGCCTCTACACTTTTCAACTGCGACACTATAGCATCATCATCTCTTCCTCAAGTGAAAAATTATCCGTTTCAAAGTGCCAAGTCAACAATACGAAGGGCACGTGTTGGCAAGTGTTAACTCGAATGTAAACGGGCCAATCTATTTAATAGAGCAAAATCCTTGCTATATATAGAGTGTGTGCTTTTGATAGATGCAAGCGTGGATCCACTGTTGTTGGCAAGATGGACATGACTACAACTATAGCTAATGACTTATGACGTCACACATTTTGGTTACATATAGCTTTAAGGATTAATGAGGTTGATATGTTGACTACATAACCTAACCTATTGTTGGTGATACAGCAATAGAGGAACTTCATAAAATCTTTTTTATATTGAAATCTTAAGGAAGGAGCAGTTAATACTCCTATTGAAACTTGGATTATTTAAGGTTGCTATGAGCACAACCTTTAAACTACACACCTTTTAATGGTGCATTCTAAGTGCCTGAGTTTACATTGAAACGATTTATAGTCTTTCTCGATAAATAAATATCCAAATCAAAATATTTAAAAATCATCAAATCCATCACAAAAAAAAATTCAATTCAAACCAGTAGTTCCTGAGATTAGACGTCCAACCAAACAAACTCTTCCGCTTTAAAATATTCGTAGGTATAGCTATAAATATAGTCGTAGGTTCAGTAATTTAATTTTCTTGAAAGTGATTTATGCGTGGGTAGTGTTATATACGGTGATTGCCAAACAATTTTAATGCGGCCAAACCATAGGATGTTCTCTTGTATGTGATGTCCATCCTTATTACGCTAAAGGTCCTGCCTTGCTGATAGAATTAATAGGTAATTTATTGTGAATATTCTTCTGTTATTTTACATAAATTCAACGGATCGATTATTTTATTACAAAAAAATCGATTTTTATATATTGGATTTGAAAACAATGTTTCTTACTATTACGTATCTTTTGATTGTCCTTGTAATCGTACCACGGGGATATTCTTATCCGCGTTTTGATAATCACACGCATTGCTTCCAGAATTCGGCATTTCGTTGGAGAGTGGGGAACGGAAGTGTTGTAATGAAATAGGAATGTTTTCACTTAACAGAGGTTCCGAGGTTCCGTGTAAAAAAAATATTTCCCTGTGGAGTCGAATCCACAATGATAGCGTTTACAGTGAATCGCTGTCCACGTCATACTTTATAAAGCTTATTTATAAATCAATAGTAGATACAATCAACTGCACAATTCCTTATAATTCAGCTGATTTAGAGATCAAAGAACCGCAATCATTATCCATTCAGTTTGGGCTGATTCTTCCAATTGATCATTTTATATTTTTTTCTTTCATCTTCACGCAGTTTCCTCTTAAGTAGATCTGGCTGTTATTGGAAGAAGAATGTCTCGATTTGAAATAATTGATTGAAATATTTCCTAATGTCTTCTGGCTTCTCTATAATTTTTATATTATAGACGATTCTTAGCATTACATTGCATCCCGAATATAGCAGAGTAGGTAGAGTAATATTTTTCTATCAAATTTCGTTGTCTAAACTAATTTTAACATGGATTGTCGTTTTACTTACTTATAGTGACACATTTATAATACAGTGCAAGAATCATTGTGACTGTAGTCGTGGATTCGATCCCCATTTGGGGAAATGCTTACATATAAATTATTTTATTTCTGCTCTATGGTAAAGCCAAGGAGCGGATTAGAGTTCTACCCCTCAATATACAATGTCTCGAAATTTGGGCGGCGCATTAGGAACGGAATGTCTCAACACTAGGATCCTTTTACTTACTGTGCTACGAATAAAAGCAATAATAACTATTAGTAGCTGTGAAGTGATCCATCACGTTGAGTAATTGAGTTCTATCCGCTCTTATGGTATTAAGCACAATGCAAATTGCCTTTTAGATGGACTCCTTTATACGGTACACGTGGTCTGCATTTTTTAATGGACGTTATATTGACACCATCCAGGCGTAGTAGGACAGTGTCTGACTGTAAAACGATGGTTCTGGGTTCGTTATCTGCTCAGGGAAAGCCTCAGGGGAAGATCATTACCTATTTTGCATGTACGCGAAAATAGTAAATAGGGATTGTGGTATGTGCCAATTCTTTGGTGCCCATGAAGAACGGGGCTTAATATTATGCTCTCTCTCTCTGTCTCTCATGATTATATATAAAAAATAAGGCCGAAAGTATCTAGTATCAATTCACTCTGCTTTAAGTATTCTATAAATTTTCCACCTGAATGTAAGGGCATTGTCGGTCGGATTAACGATATTTACGAAAATATATTGTGAATTCTACAATGAATATCTAGCAATTTAGTTATCATATCATTATCTACATATCTTTAGAATTTAATTTCTCCGAAATTTTTTATAAATAATCATTACAATTTTTAATTTGATTTCAGACAACTATTGGTTTCGGAGACCGTGCGATAGATGAAGAGTGTCCAGAATCTATATTTCTGTTTATAATGCAGGTAAAACATTTTTTATCGAATTAGACTAATAGGCAACCTAGTGCTAAGGCACTCCGTTCCTCACTTCCGCCTCCGAATTTTTCGAAGTATACCTAATGTGCAAAACTTAACGCCGGGCTGTTTGCCTCGATCCCAGAGCGAAGAAATAAGAATATTAAGAAATAATATTTCATTCCCTCGAGTGAACCCATAACCTTCGCGTAACAGTCACACCCTTGTGCCTCTGCGCCACGACGGTCTCATATTGTGATATGAGCTATCACAATATCATGATATTATGATATTCTAATGGTTAACATTAGACAATATGATGACATTACACTTCACGAGCGCCCATAACAGTTGACAAACAGTAGCCTACATTCTAATTGTGTTAGGCACTTTGAATCACTCAATATAGATAGTAATTGATTAGATAAGTTAAATTTGTATGTATAACGTAGTAAGTCAATATATAATTTTGGTATAGTAAGTAGGTACAGTTCCCGGTTAGGGGAGAATCACGTAAAACTTAAGTGTAGTAGATCGTTCAACTATTATTAAGTTATTAAGCTTTTATTTTTTGACGTATTAGCGCAAAATAAAATAGTTATAATTTTCACATAGATCTAATATACAAGTATTTGCTTATAAGTTCCTTTAAGAATATTTTAGCAACGCTCTAATAAATGTGAAATCAAATAATTGCTCTTGTTCTTTGAAAAAATTATACATAAATATTTTTAAATGCACTTAACTATGTAAATGAAGAAATCGTGATGCAGCGGCTGCGATGTTTTGGGTTCGATTTTCACCCGGCGAAATGAATTATTTTAATTTCATTGTTCTGGTGAAAAGACAAAGCGCGTAGTTGAGTTTCATCACTAATCACGCGATGTCTCGAAAATTGGGTGAAACAGCAAATAACACCTTAAAATGTTACAAAAAAACTTAATAATAATCTTAATGTTTATTTCTCTTATATTATTAGTAATCTAAATGTTTCTGATTATTAAAAAGAAGAGAGAGAAAGAGTAGAAAAACGCAAACACATTCATATCTTATAAATAATATATCAATAGGACAATTCAGTCATGTCAGTCATTAAAAAAATGTTTTACAGCTAATCCTAGGCACTGGCCTGTCTGGAGTACTGACATGTGTAGTGTACGCGAAGTTAACTCGACCGGAGAAGTTATCAAGAGATGGCGTTGGATTTAGTAAGAAGGCTGTCGTAAGTATGGAACTATAATTATATAATTTTATAATTCCTTCATACGTGGGATTAGTTTATTAATTTAGTTGTTCTTGTAGACTCAGTACAGAATTGAGTTCCGCTACTCAACTTTTTTAGCTTCAAGATGTATCTCGCATATGGCAGGGTAGGTAGAAGGAAGCGTGATACAGCGTGAAGTTGATTAAGCATAAATTAAGCATTCTATACAACTCTTGTTATTTATTACCTTAGTCAAACTTTGTCAACAGGCAAAATCCAAATTGATAAGAAAACATAGGCCTCTTTTTTAAATATTTTTTTTTAGTGTTTTCATGCGTTTTTAAATCTTTATTTTAGATTTGCATGAGAGATGGGAAGCTGTGCTTAATGTTCAGAGCGTGGGATCTCAACTATGACCATATAATCAGCTCTGAGTTCACTGCACATTTTATCAATACTCACAGGTAGATTAATTTTATTCATTGTTTATAAATTACTGAAATAAAATTCATCATTCAAATTCATTCGGATGATTAAATTCAACACCGCAAAATGTCTTATAAATCCAAAGAAGCAAAAAAAAAAAACAGTTGAAACCAAACGTGAAACAATCACGTGTAAGAATCGCACGCTTCATTAATATGCTATCGTAACTATTACATTATTCGTCCCCACCATGTAATTCCTCAAATTGGAGTAGCCTTGGCATTCAGAACTTCAATTAAGCTAGATGAATGACGGTCGCTAGTACTGGCTGCTAGTCATTGGATAATTTGTGATGTCGATTACTGACGTAATGTCAATTTATATACGTGTTCCGCGTTGTTTACCTAGTTTTTAGAAAAAAAATGAAATTCGATATAAATATTTATTAAGGTTTCTATTTATCTAGTGATTTTTTAGCTTCACCCTGTTTCAAGATATGCGTGTTAAATGGTAGAATTCAAGCCCGCTTTATCTTGTGAGGAAAGCGAAGAAATGAAAATAATTAGCCTGAGTAGGAATCGAACCCAGTCAGTTTTACAGTCAAACGCTGTACTGCTGCATCACGACGGATTTCTCAGGATTAAGCAAAATTATTTTTATTTTTCAGAACAAAAGAAGGCGAAGTGATACGTTACTACGCACAGACTCTGCCACTACAGCAACGACAGTTTTTACTATGGCCGGTCACGTTAGTTCATGAAATAGATGAAGCTAGCCCCTTATATAATTTAACATCGAAAAGTATAGCTGAATGTAGGTAAGTAGGTTTCTTTTTTCTATTTATCTTTACGGATTTAGGTGCACAAGCTTTGAGTTTTACCAGTGCACAAGTAAATTGGGTAGAGCTTGGTGATCCTTTTTATCTAACTTTCTATTTAAATACGAGTATATAGTGTGATGGTAAAAAAAGGCAAGTTCAAAAAGTTTAATTATGGCTACAGTTTAATTAACTCCAAACACAATGTTTGTATGTGAACGAGTCGGACATGGGTTCAACACATATTTATATAATAAATGTTATTTTTTAGCTTTGAAATAACAATAAGTTTGAAGGGAGCGTCCGCATCAATGGGTACTTTTACGCAGAGTCAAACGTCATACCTGCCTAGAGAAATAGTATGGGGCTACAGATTTCCTTCGGTCGTTAAGTAAGTTTTGAAATAACATTATTTTGTAACGTTTATATTGTATACTGTATATTTTACAATATGGAATCTTTTTAAATATTTTTTAAGCATATTCAATATATATATTTATATTATTATATGTAAGATTATAAATGCGATGATGGTGGCTTGAATTTCTACTCGTCTGAATAGATTATTTTTCATTTCTTCGCTCTGATAACAAGACAAAGCGCGACGTGAGTTCAAACACAATGTCTCGAAAATTGGGCACGAAGGAGGGAACTAACTGTTTTAACAATAGGTTCCCTCTGCATATCCTGCTATGCAGAAAAAGCGTGAAGCAGCCTCCTAATATCATGTTGACAGAGAATATTATTTTCTAAGATTAGAGACTAGAGAATATTCTTTTTCTTCTAGTTAAGTCAGATATTAATCTAAAAATCTTTAAATTTATTTAGATTATGTACTTTATTTCTAGATACGACACCCATAAACAAAAATATGTGATCGACCACTCGAAATTGAATACAATAGAACCTGTTCATACACCTTCGTTGAGCGCTTGTGAACTCTACAGGTAATAAACATTATACTTTACGTAGCGGGATTCGAACTTGCGCCTCTTAAACTATCCAATAATAGATAATTTAGTATACAAAAAGATTTTAGCCATTTGTTTTTTTTTTTTTTTTTTTTTATTGGAAAAAGGACAAGGCAAACGAGCGTTCGGGTCACCTGATGATGATCACCGCCGCCCACGACCCCGTGCAGCACCAGAGGAGCTACAGGTGCGTTGCCGGCCTTTGAGGTGGAGATAGACGCGCTTTTTGAAGGTACCCATATCGTACCGACCTGGAAACACTGCCGCGGGTAGGCTATTCCACAGTTCGGTGGCGCGTGGAAGGAAATTCCTACGAAACCGCACAGTAGTGGAGTGCCACGCATCCAGATGGTGTGGATGATATTTGAGTTTGTGACGTGCTGTG
>HE671948.1:163908-177253 GCA_000313835.2 Heliconius melpomene melpomene
TAATTATCCAATACGTGCAAACGCATCTAAATCTTCGTTGCTATAAAGGCAGGCGGGTTTTTTTTGCTTGTGGTTAATGCTGAAGAGGGTATTCTGTCCCTGACGAAAAGCAAGCACTACGTGGCTGCCTGTGAGGAAAATTAAATAGAATGCATCGGCCGGGAATCAAACACGGGCCGCCCGCGTGGCAGGCGAGCATTCTACCACTGAACCACCGATGCGTGTAAGGCAGGCGGGCGCGGCGGACGCATGGCGAGTGGCGAGCCGTTTCGCAGCAAGGATTTTTTGATATTGTAACAACTTCTAAAGTACTTATTAAAATGAAAAACAGTAAAGACAGTTTTGATCTACATTAAATGGCCAACGTAACTAATATACTTATTTATATGCTGAGAGTAAGGGATAAGTAAAACTTGAGTCGATACTGCTGAAGTGTCAACGACGTGATGTGTCAACAACTAAATGCGTTTTTCTCTTAAACTATTCGCAATTTCGAAATTGTGTAAAACGCAAATTTTATCTTCGTTTAACGTAGAAAATTAATAAAGTATTTTAAAGGATAAGGATTAATACCATTATGGAAAAATATCCCTCACAATAAAAAATATATTGAAATTATTATTTTTAGACAGAAATATGATCACTACACGTTATCCTTAAAAGATAAAAATATGCTCTCGCGGACTTTTTTGTAGATCTCATTGAGAGGAACAATACTCCAGTACATTTTTTTCATGTAGTACTTACCATTAAAGCAGCGCATGCGCGAAAGTGTCTCAGCGGGTAGGACTTTATTCATATTTATCGTATTTATGTTAATTTACATAAGAATGTACAAATAATAAACTATATATAAACCTTCTACGAAAAATACTCGACCTAATGGTGAAAACCGCAATAAAATCCGTTGGGTGGTTTAGAAGAAGAAGAGTTAGAAACAACAGACAGACACGAAAAGCGACTTTGTTTTATAAGATATTATATAATAAGACCTCAAATATTCATATTTATTAAAAAGGCTAATCTATATATATAAAAGGACTTGTCCTCACTGACTGAGGTAAGACGCACGCACAGCCGTAACCGCTGATGGTAGAAACGTGGAATTTGGACAGAATTCACCCCCTAAGAGTGCAAATAAGGGGTTGAAAGTTTGTATGGAAAAATCTTTAAAACGCCACCGATTTTTATAAAATTTGAAACTTAGACTCTTAAAAATATTTCATTGAATACATGTTTCGTGGTTTATTAGAATTCACCCATAATTACGCAAGCGAAGCTGCGCGCGTCCGCTAGTAATACATAAATTAAGGCCATCTTATCACAGCACGTGTTGTACGTTCTATTCCTACCTGAGGGAATAAATTATTTAACATAAGGTTCCCTCTACGTATTTTGTTATACGTAAGAGAACGAGTAACTAAAAAAGAAAATAAAATGGACACTAGTTAGATATCTTATTCACTATCACAAAAGTGAATTCGAATCTCGCTTATTGTTAAATAATATTTGTGTTTTCTTGTTAAAAAAGAATAATCGAATTCATGTTTACAATATATAGAAATAATATTGTTATAATTTAATTTGGGATTGTTTTTT
This sequence comes from Heliconius melpomene melpomene, assembly GCA_000313835.2. NCBI lineage: Eukaryota > Metazoa > Arthropoda > Insecta > Lepidoptera > Nymphalidae > Heliconius > Heliconius melpomene. The sequence goes on from HE671948.1 coordinate 165,508, forward strand.
TCTATATAAATATTAATCATTCCGCAGGTTCGAGATTGTGGTTTGTTTAACAGGATCATCTAAGAGCATGGGAACTGTAACGCAGAGTAGAACGTCATATCTATCAAAGGAAATAATATGGGGTTACAGGTTCAAGAACGTATTAAAGTAAGTATCTTTATTTTTTGTGAGACAGAAGGTATCTAGAGTTTTTTTATTATTATTTCTTACATTACAGACTCATAGCTCTTACCTTTTGTTTATAGTATACATTTATTTCAATTATTGATACCTAGTGTTAAGTCACTCTGGTTTATGTAAAAAATTAAATAAATATAATCAATCCGATTATGATCGAACTTACAACCATGGCATTTACAGTCAGACACTGTGTTACTCAAATACATGGATTTTTTTTATTAATCTTTGCTAAAATTTAAATGTTTCATACAAAAATATATATGTTACCTATCCCTTTCCTTCAGATATTCCAAAAAGGACGAAGCCTACACCATCGACGTCAACAACTTGGACACAGTAGAGCAAGTAGAAACTCCACTATGTAGCGCGAGCCGTCTAAAAGAGTTCGAGGAGGATGTCAAATCTTCAGAAAATTTACTATCCACACCCACAAATCTATCAATGTCTCCTACAATTATATCATTAAGTCAAGAGGATTCATCAACTCTATCTCCAATTGGAGAATCACTACCATCTTCACCTACGTTTAATAGGAATGATACACAAAGAAGTATTGGATGGCAGTATAGGACATATTACCCGGAGAATTATTTACAGAATCAAGGAATACATGTTATTTCGTCGGCTAGAGCTGTGGAATTATAAAGGAAAGAAAAAAATAGAAAATAGAGAAAATTTTCTACTTTACTTTAAACTTTACTCTACTTTAGACTCATAATAAATAACACACTGACAATACTAGGTACTACTAACGCCCAATATTAATAATGTATCTCCTATCTCCAGTTAACGTCTATCTCGTACTGTCCGACATGTCTATCCAATCACTAACCTGCATGCCTATCTCCATCTCTGTCTATTTCAATCTATGGTAGCAATTTTTGGATTAGGATTGGTTATTAACATTGGGCGTAAGAGAGGATTCATATAGAAACGGAAAAAACGGAATATTTCCATTTTATGTCTTAGAATCCATGCAAATAAAGTTGCGACGACTGGTATATTATAATGTAATAAAAATAATTTATAAATTTATAATAATAATAAATCAATATTTGTCTTAATAGTTGTAACTTAAGTATATTTTTTTCTAAGAAAACAGCTCCACACGTTTCTCACATAGCAACACAGGAAACAGACACAGGAAACCTAGAACGTCCAAGTTTAGAGACATTGCGTATTAAGACATTGCGTTTAAATATAATCAATCCGAGTAAGAATCGAACCCCCGACTATCGCGTGTACAGTCAGCCGCTGTACGACTACGCCACAACGACCTCAATTTTTTTAACTTTACGTCATATCCCGGACACACTAGGGTAGGGTAGGCCCATTAAGACAAATAATAAAAAATCGATATATTTAATTCCCTGGAAACCCACAACGGTCATATTGCCATGGCGGCTTCAATTTATTTATTTAATTGTATTCACTTGATGTATACCAGAAGCTTAAATATTATTTTCTTTTGTGTAATTATAAAATATAAATAAACTGAACAGATCTTTGTGACGTCAAGGGAAAGTGTTTGAGATAAATATTGATTATAAAAGCGATACGAAATTAAACATTTAAGATAATGGTGTGATGAGATCTTGTATTCAAACAAAAGATTTTGTACATACTAAAATAAATTTATAAGTTTAAATAAGTAAGACGGTAGCGGCGTAGCGGTACAAATATATGGGTAATCATTTTTAAATACTCATAATAAATACTCAATTAAAAAAACAGTTTCAGGCTTTTTTAGAGGAGTAGGCAATGGGAACCTAATATTAATACGCTTAGTAACCACCAATTGCCAAAGTTTCTTCGCTAAACTTAACGCCGCATTTTGTCTACAAGAACGAGAAAGAGATATTAATTGAAATATAATTCCCCTAGTCACTTAACCCAGAACCATTTACAGTCGAATTATATAAACTAAGTTCAATGAACGGGATCTTGTATACAAATAGACGTCAATAGTAGAGCACATTTCAAAATAACATATTCAAATAGATAAATGCGAAGATAAAGTAACGCCGTCGATGCGCAGTGGAAATGGGTCCCGAATGTACATAACTTAGTGTTGTGTCACTCCGTTCTCCACGATACTTACTTTTATATTAGAAACATAGTGAAGTGTTCATTTCTTTCTTCAATATGTAATATATTGAAAATTATAAAGATCATTATTTCTCAAGAAATTCAGTGTTGCAATTTTGGAAAATATTTAAGTTCATAGCTATATGACTAATAATATTTAAAGTTCTTTTTCTAAGTTTACTTTGTTCCCAACGTAGCAGGGTAGGCAGAGGGAAGACAGCGATAGAGACACTCGGCTTCCCACCTTTCGCACAATATAGATGATTATAGAGGAATGTCACGTAAAAAGCATGAAAATCCCTCGGAGGGCACGTGTGTACTGGTTGATGGCAGTGAACGAGGCGAAAGAGGTATGCAGAGACTGTAATTCTCTCCTTTTTCGCTTCAAAAAAACATGAAAATAAAGAAATATTCTTTTAAGCTTGTTTATAATTACGTTGGAAAGTGAATAATTGTGTCAAGTTTACAAACATGTTGTTTATATTACGTGATATAATGTGCTGATGGGATGAAGTACGATACAAAATTGCATATACATACCTATGTTCACAAGATAACGTTTCGTATGGGAAAATGTAATTTGAAGATATTGTCTTAATTGACAGTGTTGTATAGTGGAGAAGAATTCTTTTTTCATTAGCTTTTTAATTGCGTAACACAACTCTGCGTTCATTCCTCTGCTCTGTCCTACTAGAGAGGAACTAAATATTGTTTTACATTTTTAGTAAGTAATATTAGTTAAAAAAAAATCCTTTAATATTATTTTTAATTATTTCTTATTACAGTAAAGTATCAAGTACATTATATATTTATAGCAAATGTTAAGGTTTATAAATAATATTTGTATTTTTCGACTGCTATTTACATATTTTGAATTTTAATTGATTGAAAGTTGTTTTATGATAAATACTTATTTATATTTTTTATTTATAAATACTTGTAAGACGCGTATAGGCATATAGCAGAATAAGCAGAGGGAACTTATTGTTAAGACACTCCGTTCCCAGAGGCGTTCCCCATCGAAGTGCTATGTTGAAGCCGTTCCACTGCGCCACGATAACTCTAAATAATATACTTTGGTATTATAAGATATTCTGTATAAAAAAATTAGGGGCCCAGACAACCCCTTAATTTTGTTAACTATATAGCCTGAACTTGAACCTATAATCTTCGTTTTCACTCCACCGTACGTATTCAATATTTTTTTGTTGTACATTTCATTGTATTATAACATTACTTGTAAAATTAAATTATATAATATAAAATTATTTATTTGTTTCATATAACCACTAGGAAAAACACATGATGACTAGGTACCTCCAGTAGTATAATAATTATTTATATATAATTTTCTGTTACGTCACATAGTCTCTGTCTGTCAAAAAAATATGCATAATATTTTTGAATATTGAATGATAATAAAAAAAATAAAAAAAATTGCACAGCATAAAAACTTAGAAGAAGAAAATAAAACGAGTCCATTAGCTTAGTCGGGACCCAATTCAATTTTGTTGGGCAATATTAATATCCTTGGGAGGAATTAAAAGTTAAATTGTCAAAATATGTGGAGACCTATTAATAGATTTCCGTACTAAGTGTAATTTCCCCATATTTCATGGCAGACAGAGAACGAAGTGCTAGTATACTCCTGTGTCCAATTTTAGCTAAATCGCTCTCTCAACTCTCGCAACTCTAAGATCGAACTAGTGACGTCATTATGTCGTATTTAATGCGTAGGTAGTATGTACCTTCTGTAAATACACTATATTTTTGTTAATTAAGGATTGAACGAACTGTGCTTCCGATTGATCAATAGGTCATTACTCACTTATGTGAGTGACTAATTACTAATGTTTACGTTGTGATGCTGTGTCAGGGTTTACCTTATAGTCTAGGAGGCAACGATTTTTTTCTTGATGGACATATTTTTTTTCTTAATAGGCACACAAACACAGGCTTGCGACAGTAAAAGCGGCGGATGTGGGTTCTTTCCCCACGTGGAGGAATAGATATTTTAATTTCCTCGCTCTGGTAACGAAGCAAAGTACAGCTTTGAGTTCCGATCCTCAACACGCAAAGCCGCAAGAATTTGGCAGAAAATGGGGAAAGAGTGTCTTAATGAGTAGGTCCAAAGGTTATCTCTACCTATCCGGCTATTTGAGGGATCCAGCGTGAAGCAAAAAAAAAGTTTTACAGGATGAACACAGATAACTTAGTGTTTGGACACAATTGGAATCTCCAAAACGAAATAGAATACACAACTATCGTGTTATCGTGCTAATTTTACTATTTATTTTATTTAGTCAAATTTCTATAATAACATAGTCTATTCTATCCAATTTTCATAGATATTACGTTACACAATTTAGATAAAAATACATTTTTTGCGAATAAATGGATATTGAGTCCATACGTTTTATATAAAGAATAAGTATTGCAAATATTATTATGCATATTTCATATATACTTTGTGGAAAGTTATCTAACTTTGAATTTTTCTCCTTTGTTATGATTGATGAAATTGGACACGTAAATTATTACGCCTGTATCAATTTCCATGTTAAAACCGCTAGATTTTTCACAATTTTTACCAACGATATAAGAGGAAACAGAAAAAATAGTTTTATGCTATATCCCGAATACAGGAGATATATATCCCGAAAAAAATGTAAAAGTCAATTATTTTTATTACATAATAGCTTACTGTCAAGTTCGTCAAATTAATAATCCTAGAAAATACAAACTGTGACTGAAAGTGTCATAATATGTCAAAGTATTGTGACATTTGCTTAGAAAAGTTAGAACTTTTGTATGATTAGTCAAAACGAGACTAAGTTATGATAGATTTATTTTAATAAATACGCAATAACATGCAATCAAAGGTAACATAGTGTTAAAACACTACCAACATTCAGATCAATTTTCGATGCGATAGAACTCAATGCTTCGCTGTCTTCTTACCACTGAAAACTGAACTGAAACTGAAAATAATTCATTCTTCCTGTTGAGAATCGAACCCATAACTGTCGCGTTTACACTCAGATGCTGCATTTCCTAATATAATAAAATAGAATATTATTACAAAATACGCATAAATCGTGCATTTAATTATTAGTCACTAAACAATTTAGCTCTTCCGCGGTCTAATTGTTCTGTTTACATAACAGTAGTAATACTTATATTAGCACATGATAGTAGTTACGGAAGATTTCATATGGCTTTATTAATATTTATAGCTATGAAATCGCACCAATGTATGAAAATATTTTATGTTTATTTATACTATATACAGAGTGTTTTTGTCAGCACCACTTTAAATGAAACCACAGTTTTAACTAGTCTATAAAAACCTATTACAATTAAAAAAAATGTTTTTCCCAAAAATGAAAAGGTTTATTTTTCATATCGTTGTAAGAGTAAGGTATTGGCCATTAAATCTTAACTTAAGCGATAAAGTTTTTATAGCTTTGTAGTTACGAATTTTTTCCACATTTGTTGGCAAGATGCATAAGGTACAGCCGTAATGAGCTGCAGAGGCAGCCAAATTTTTCTAATATTGTTTGTAATTTTTAATAGGTATATTGTACCTTTTTGTAGCTATCACCATCATTAAAACTGACATTACTTTTCATAAAATAAATAACCGAAACGTCTAACTGAGAATGAATTGAGAGGCTTAGAAACAAGTATAGCTTTGAAGTCATTCCCAGTTAGGCTAGGAATCCAAGAATACTATTTTACACTTTAATATAAAGTATAAACAAAAACATCACCAACATAACAAGGTATTACTATTCTACGTCCATTTATACTTAAAATCGACGACACAATGCACGTTATCCATAACAACATGAATTATATATTCAGACCACGACTTTTATTGAACTAGTTCTTCCATATGACTCTACTCGTACTCATAGATAATATAATGATAAATTGGCGCAATGAAGATAGCATCTGACTGGAAAGGCGAAGGTTGTGTGTTCGATACCCATTCGGGAAAAGATATATTTCATTTATTTTCATTTCCCTTCTCTGGTAGACTAATCATGCCATTAAATTCTACCACTCAACACGCAATGTCTCGAAATTTTAATGCAAAATGGAGACGGACTGTTTCTTTGCTGTCTCTACCTACTTTGAATTATGCGAAATATAGCGTGAAGATGAAAAAGAAATAAAAGGCACAGACTATTGTAATATCTATATGACGACTATAATACGACGAACGACAATAATAGTTAGTTCACAAAAGTGGACTTATCTTTAGCAGCGATCTATTCCAGCTAATATGTGGAAGTAGATAAATAATTAATACACTATAAATAAATAAAAATACAAAAAAAAATACATTTATATCATTTATAAGTTATAGGAAAAGCTACAGTTAAGACACTCTAGTATCCAAGCACCGTCCGATTTTCAAGATATCGTATATAGAGTGGACAAAGTTAAAAAAACTCAAATAATTTTATTCAAAATTAGAAGTTACTTTGTAAATTTTTTAAAAATCAAATAATGTACCGTTCAGTTCGTGTCAGACCTGAGTCAGCGGGGCTTTATGTTTTTTAATGAAGTATTTACAAATTCACACTTAATTATTAGTGACAATGATATTTTTGAAACGCAATGGAACGAGTATTTAATTTCCAAGATGTTATGATTTATAAACAAATTAATTTGGCGTTAACCTTTAACACTCAAACGTCTTTTCACAACTTTTAAAATTGTGATATGGAACATTTACGGACATTTTCCGGAAACCTATTGTAAAATCGTATATTGTCCTATATAAGGAAAATGTACTCTATGGAATCGATTGCATTCATCGTAGTAACCGTATTGCATTCACCGTAGTAAAATCCCCAATATTTTTCTAAAAATACGTAACATTCTCAAAAAATGTATTGAGATGCAATTCTCAACATATTTCTTAAATTTTTGCTTTAACGAATTTTTAAGGCTTAAATTATAGATTGCGCAAATAGATCCCTTCATCAAGAAAAGATTGATTTTATAGCGACTAGTAAAGCAACTAAATTAAAAATGTGAGCTGTTCCCACGTCAATAATCGATATTTTATTCCGAGAGGGTAGCGAGTTTATAATAGTCACACTTATAATGAAACACTGTTCAAATGAAAATATAATATTTTTTTATTAAATACCCTTAAAAACTAAATCCATCAACTAGGCTTCGAAATTTCGAACCCACAACTAGACTAGAGCATCATCTTATACACCTAATTGCACCACAACGTTTCCAAAGTAATCACAAATAAATAATAAAAAACACATAATTAGTATTTCATATCAGTCAGCTCCTATACTACATAACCTGATGGTAGTATTTATTCGTATGTATTTGTAAGAATTTTTTAGTTTGTCTCCAGCGGCCATTGAGTTCGCACGATGTATAAAACTTGTTCAAATTACGTTTAAATACATCGTTAAATTTAACTAAAATTTACGAAAAAGAACCTTTTTTTAAGTGAAAAAGATATTTTTAATAGCTTTTATAGAAAATTATGAAAACTGCTGAATTTTTCAAGTTACAATGAAGTTGTTTTTGTTTACAATTTTAGTTTACTGTGCTGTGAATTGTGAGGATGTTGGGTAAGGACTTTCTCATTTCTATTCTATAGGTGGAAAATAAGGAAAAAACTATTTCTATCTAACTTGCTGAAGAATTTATTTATTAATTTTCTTCTTAGTTTCAAATAAAAATATTATTGATAGACTTTTATATGTTTTGCATTTTATTTATTTATTTTGCTTATTTTCCTATGAGGCCGTCACGACACGGTAGGGCAGCGCAGCGCCTGACTGAAAACGTAATAATTCAGGATTTGGTCTTCTGTGGGTAGATAATATTTATTTGTAATAAGATACTCTACTCAGTCTCTATATCTAAAATGTTAAAGGAAATAATTTACAAAAATCTCTCAGGGAGTATTTTCAGCGATTTTATAATTAGAAAATAAAACCATTAAAAAATATATTAGAAAAATATATTAGAAAATATTAGAAAATGGTCATTTTGCCACGCTGGTAGGCAAATTGTGGTGTTCAGTTCCACCACGCAATGTCTCAAAATCTGGGTGGAAAGTGAAGAACAGTGTTCCTCTGGGATCTTACTGTGCGAGAAAAACGCAAAGCTATCTTTGCTTATTTTCTCTTATCTTGTTGAAGAAAAAATAAACATAACTTTAAAAAGTTATTAATATTGCACATATTATATTACATATTGTTTCAAGGAAATCAGAACGGTATGGAAGAACTTAGTGCCAAGTCACTTTTTTATTTTCTGCCCATAAAATACGATTAAGTCGTTAAGGGTTCGTACCATATAGTGTAGTTTTATAGAAATTTCGTGTAGTTTGGCAGTACTCAACGTAGCTCTTCTGTTTGTTAATTGAGCGAGGAAATGAAAATAATGGGAGTCGAACCCACATTCTTATTTATATTTAGGCGCTCGTGCTGTGCCGCTGCACCACGATGACCTGTTTATTTATTGTTTCTTACTTATTCTTATTTCTTTCCCACTTTAAAGTTCCTTGTTCTATTATTTTTATTTGCCTTCAAATTATTTAAGCATAAAATTTTCTAACAAAATAGGACGAAATCAATAATTTAATAATGGAAAATTATATTATGCAGAAAAAAATTGAAGAATTTTCCTGTTTAATTAAGCTTTGTCAGTGAAAACACACATTTTCGTATGATTCGTATATAAACAGACAGCAAGACAGATAAAGTTATAAAAGTAATTGTTTAGGGTTGTTTAGTCTATATACATTGTAATATATTATGTTTACATATTAAAGATTGCAAAAAATCCCACTTATCATAAATATATATATCTTTCATTTTTTCGCCTTAGTAACAAGATATTTCGCCACTACACACGCAATTTCTCGAAAATTGAGCAGAGCGTAAGTGTCTTAACACTAGTTTCTCTCTGCCTAACCCACTAATACGTAAAACAACACGCTAATAAAAATTAAATATTATAATAACAAAACAACAATATGTTTCAATTGGTACAACAATAATAAACAAACGGTGTTATAATTGAAATTTAACATTCCTATGTAAAATAAGATAAACTATATGTAAATTAGCGCTATTTCCGCGTAATAAACAAACAATAAGAGAACGTAGAGTGAAGACATGAGGAAATGAAAACAATTCAAATATAATAATTCCCTTAATAGCGAATCGAACCTATAACCGACAGTCTCACAGTACTTCCTTCTATTTGTATTAAATTAAAAGATTTATTTACGTTATATAAAGTAAGCGATTTATACAATGATTATATAATCACGTTCTCGTTTAGTAGTTGCTTTATTGATTGTATTTCTAAGTACTCAAGCCATATGGTTGCAGGTTCAATTTTTGTGTAGCGTAAAGTGGAAAAATATTGTTTACGAGTTTTTTTTGAATGAAATTATTTTCTTAATACTTATGTAGGGCTTATTTATTAATTTCACGCTGTACCTTGCAAATCGCAGGGTAGGCAGTAGACTAGTCTTGACGGAGTGTTGCCCACTTTCCACTTTTCACACATTTCATCGGTAGTGCGGTAAAATAATTATTGTAATCATACCCTCAAACGGGTATCGAAGTCACAACCGTCGCGATTACAGTCAGGCGCTGTCTTATTGCGCTTCAACAATATTATAGTACAATATATATATAACAACAATATATAGAAATATACTTAATTTACTGAACAAAAGTGGAAGAAAAACCTAAACATCTGGATAACATTAACGTTTTTATTTTATTGATAAGATCCAGATGTAAATGTCGCCATTTTGCTGAGACCAAAATACATAGTTCTGTTTTTATCCAAAATACTCTATTAGTCCAAACATTTAATGATGTTGACACTTGTCAATAAAACTATAGAAACATATGTGTTGCATGTATGTAATTTAAAGTCAATTAAATGATAATTTAATTACCGTCAGTGAGTACTAAAAATAGGGGGAGAATAGAGAAAAAAAAAACTTTACTAGAGGCTTGCAGATTTAAATCCATATGTCTGTACTGCTGAAGCTGTAGCGATTTTTTGGTTGAACGTGCTAATCTCAGGAACTATAAGGAAGAATTGGAAAAATCTTTTGTGTTAGATTATCCATTTATGACTTCCTTCATAGAGCATTCGTCTACTGTATTACATAAGGTTAATAATATCGATTTTACTTACTATACCACTGACAGATACCTCCACAGATAGATATATAGATACTTAAGTATCACAGTTTTCAGTTATTTCCATTTGACCATGCAAGCAACGCCGCATGTAAAAGCTAGTTTATAATAATCACGAATATGCAAATATTGTATATGTATAAACAATCACGTTTTCAACATCCCAATGTCATTTGTATAACTGATTCAGCATAGTATTATTATTAATAGTTACATATATTTCCTATTCCTATACGGTTGATCGGTATGACCTCAATTATTATATTACTAACTAAAGTCTCATACTTCGTCTGCAACTACTTCCAAATATAAAAAAGTCAATAAGTATTTTACCTCATATAGCAGGGCAATTGAAGGGAACCTAGTGTTAAGGTTACAGACTTGATTCCACTCGTTGAGTGCCACAACTCGGATCGACTAGAGCGAAGGAATGAAAATAATTTAAATATAATCGTACCCCCGAATGGGGGGAAATTGAAGAATAATGAAAAACAATGATTGATATTTTTTTAAATAACCTCTAAAATGCGTAAAATTACACATGCGTACATTAAATTAATATATTTGTACAAAATTAAATACAATTGGATAAAATAATCCAATTTAAATATTTATCGAACCGGTGACCTCCTCGCTCGTCTACTAATCCCTACTGACCTAGTAACTGACTGACAGGCATAGGAAGTGTAGGAAGTAAATAAAGTCTGTAGTGTTATATATATAGCCTTGACATTAATTAATATATTTAAAAGAAAAGTTTGTATAAATATTTGTAAAAAAGTACAATTTGCATAAATTTGTATGTAGATAATAAAACACTGTCGTGCGAAGGTTGGGTTCGATTCTCGCTCGGAGGAATAAATTACACCTCGATTTAAAAACAAAACAAAGCCCGTCATTGAGATCCACTGAAAAAAAAAATCTAAAAAATTGTGAATTAATAACAATAGGTTCCCTTTACTTACCCTGCTAAACGCGGGATACAGCGTGAAGCTAAACAAAAAACAGAATTCCCACGAATGGAAATCGAACTTAAAACCATTACATTTATAGCCAGACGCTGTCTCCTTCCACGATCAGGTCATCTGAACACAAAAATGTATTTGTATCGTACTGTTAATATAGCCTTGACTTTGAATTTCATAGTTCACTGACACTTACCTAATAGATGTAGGCGTTGTGTATTGAAATTTAATTTGAGGTTAAGCTACAATTATTCTTGGATGGGTTAATATATATATATATATATATATATA
>HE671948.1:181610-210212 GCA_000313835.2 Heliconius melpomene melpomene
TTAGCAGATTTTACATAATTAAATTAGCACTAGTTTAGTTACACAAGTAAATCGCGCGACAAGCTTTTATGATCATATAAATAGTGTACAATGAGGTTATGAGTTGATAGTTAAAATTTAAAAGACAAATTTTATTTTCTCCTTTTTAAAGCGTTTAAATAAAAGCTTTTTCTAAAAATGATTTTTTGCTTATAATTTATTATTGATAGAGAGACTTAGAAAATTGACATTTTAAAATGTACAATTTTTATGTTTAAAATTGAATTTTATATCCAGATCTTAATTTACTCAAGCAGTTCTCTACAACATGTTGTTAAAAACAATATACGAGTATTACAACCTACACATATTATCATCTATGTTAGAACAACAGAATAATAACTATGTACAGTGCAGTTGACGGGTTGTGGCTTTCTTACCTTGCATCTACAGATGTCTGCGCAGATTCGATTTTAAGTTTTTTTCTTACTTTAAAGCCCAAAATTTGAAAAACTTTTCTTCTGGTTCTACAGCATTAAGAGAGGATTTCTTGAATTTCCCTCGAAATAGAGAAAAAGTAAAAAAAAAATTTTAAGTTACGATTTTATTTTAGTAATCATAATTTCCATGAAATTATTTTTTAGCTTTTAGTACATTTATCTGCAATATAAAACCGTTTAACTTAAAATTTTTTTTTTACTTTTTTATTTTTAAGTTTTTAGTTTTTATTTCTCATGCTATTCAATTCGTTGAAATGAGGCTCGATGTCTCATTATTGCAAGGTTAATGGAGAATGTTACGAACGACCCCCCCAGAGGTCCAATAGAGGGACAAGGCTATGTACAACAAGATGTGCCTGAATCTTGAGGGGAAAACGCTAACGACATATCATTTTTATCCACCTAGTGCCATACAGTTCTCGGCGCGCTTTTACCTTTTACCTTGGGTGGTACCCCTAGCGACGTATCATTTTTAGGCACCCTATAGCCACACAGTCCTCGACAGGATACCAGATCTTGACTTAGGTGGGAGATTCATATTGTAATTGTGTATAGTATACTGTATATAATTTATTTTGATACCCATATTGATGGGATTGAAAACTACATACATTATCCGCCATTTTGTAGCAGTGGCCATCTTTGATTTTGATTTTGTATAGTGCACTGAATTCTACTTGACAAGCCCTTTCATTTGATACCCATATTGATGGGATTGAAAAAAACTAAGTGGTCCGCCATCTTGTAGCGGCGGCCATCTTGGATTCACAATAATATTGAATATGGATAATTGTATTGTCACCAGAATCAAAAGCGTATACCAAATTTCAGATCAATCGGTTAACGGGAAGAGGGTTAAATTTCAATTACTAAATTTGACCCAAACAAATATACAAATAAATAAACAAACGGGGTGAGCTAAATAAAACCGTTTAAAAACTGTATTTTATGTTGCATTGTATAATTGCTTTTAAATATACTCAAACTATCCGCACTACTCTTACATACCTAGTAAATACTTCCTCATATTTTTCTATCATAGATAGATTTACAAGTTTTTTTGCATTCGATCACGTGGACGATGAGTCATATTTGATTTTAATGGTTTGTTGATATTACGATGGAGGTCACCCATTCATGTTATTCCACTACAAATAATATGAAGAGGTCACCTTTTGTACTCTCACGTAGTTACTCAAAAACAAAATTAAAAACGCAGTTTCACGCTTTTTCCCGCATGGTCGTGGTCGTTTTCTACACTCTTTTCTCCACTTCCAACTATTTCTGTAGACTTTGCGTGTACAGAACTCAACGCTGCGCTTTGCCTTGTTACCATAGCAAGCAAATGAAAATGTCATAATTTTCTTATAATGAAGTTTTCTCAGCCCATACCAGTTGCATAGCATAGTTTGTATTGCTTATCGGCTCTGCATTGATAAATGATCGCAACCTACATAGTACTTCCTACTCAAAAGTAAATAGAACATGAATACATTATTATAATAATATACCTATGTGTTATAATGGAATTGTATGTACTAGTGGCCTACTGAAGTAGAGTTCGGTTTAAAATTCGGCCAAAATTGAGTAATATTATAAGTACCAAATTTTATTATATTTTTGAGAGTGATATAATAAATATTTATTATAAATGCAAGTTTATCCAGCATTGAAAAGTATTTTTTTTAGTTCACGGTGTATATCCAGCATATAAGCAGGGTAGTTAGATTATTGGTTGAGTGTTAAGACATTCTGTTGTCTACGCACCGACCAATTTTTGAGACATTGTGTGTTGAGCAGATGAACTCAACGCTGCGTTTTATCTTCATACCAGGGCATGGAACCCACGACCACCTCTTTCTGTGTCTGTCTCTCTAAGCCACGGCAGGTCTAAATATTAAAGTTTTTTAATAACTTTTACAAAAAATCTTACGTGAAATCTATTTATAGTATTGATTTCTTTGTTTCTTGGCACTTCATTTGTTTTTTAGAGTGAACGACCCGTTCAGTGATTTGGACGTAACAACGTATTTCCTTATTGTGGAAGATACTGATTAATGCATGTGGAATTACTTTTTTTTTCTTTTTCAACGTCGACGAAAAATAATAGTGGTGTAAGTTAGACATATACCTACAAGTATGACTGTGGCAACGTAGCTTCAGATGACACACAGATAAAAAGATTTTAATTATTTTTTTTTTCTTGTAAACTGACTGAATCGATAAAGAGTTCTTAGGCCCGTCGCAGTTGAGGCAACCTCGGAGTTGAGAGCGATTTATAAATACGGGCCTAAGCCATGATTCAAGAAAATATGCTTAGCCGTTTAAACATTATCAGTTCTTTTCTAGTCGTTCTACATGGTAGCTTGTATATTTTTAGAGCTTTGTATGTTGGTGGTTTTTATTATTAATTAAAAGATTATTTATTTTAAAACAGAGAAAACGTAGCGTTTAGTCATTCCGTTCACTGTTTGCCTTGCAAATAATGTTCCATGTTCCAAATGTTCCATGTTGATGGGTAGAACTCAACGCCGCGTTTTGCCTCCTTGCTATTGCACGGAAATGAAAATGTCATATTTTTCTTTTTTCTATGTTTTCTCAGCCTATATCAATAAGATAGTATCGTTTGTATTACTTATCGGCTCTGTATTGATATATGATCGTGACCTACATAGCATTTCCTACTCAAGGGTAAATATAACATGAATATATAGGGTAGATTCATCACAGGGATATGCTTGAAAAATCCCATTGAATTCCCTACTATCGGATTTGTTTATTAATTATTTGTTATTTTTTTTAATTATTACGAAGCTTTTTGTCCATATCAAGAATTTTTTTTGGCTACGAAACATTAAGACACATTTTCTTCCCAATCAAAATATGGCGTTAAACTCCGCTATATTTGCCGAGACTTGCTGAGCTTTTTGCCTTAGTATCAGTGTGAGGAAATGAAAGTTTAAATATTTTATTTCTTCGAGTGGGAATCATACCCACGGCCTGTTGCGTTTACAGTCGCATGCTTGTGCCCATGACCATGCGCCACGGCTGGCCCCCAACTCTTAGTTATTTAGATATATTTGATTATATGGGCAAAGCCACAAGTAAAAATTATATATTATTTTTTATGGTGTCGCTCGGGGTCGTGGGCGGCGGTGATCACTTACCATCATATGACCCGAACGCTCGTTTGCCTTGTCCTATTCTATAAAAAAAATATATTAACAAATTTCGTGCAAAACTTTTATATGTTTAGGAAGGAAAGAAAAAACATTAAACACTTATTGATTCATTGCCAGAAAAATAAACTCATTAAGATAATTTCAAGGTAAAATCTTCAAAGTATCTAAGATTAATTCGTTAACCTTTCTCTAACCGGATGCTGTAGGACCGGATGTCGTTTCAAGGTTAAAGAAAGTTAAATGTCATAGTAGTTTTTTAATTATGCTGAGATAAAAAGATACAAGTTAATGTCATGCTGTTTTCTAAATAAGAAACCAGTTAAATTAACTGTTGAGGTTAAATATTTAGGTTGAGATTAGAAAATAATATGTAAATGTTTTTTTTTGTTAATCATGAGTTTTTTATCGACTTCTTAAAATTAGAAGAGTATTTATATTTTCTTTATAATATGACTTCTGAAAAGTAATTCTTTTCTAAGTGTGAATAACACTTATTTTTTTTATTCATAAAAGAAAAATGTGATAGTCATTTCAAAAACTATCGTGATAGTACTTTTTAAGAATTTTCATAGTCGGCCTAAATTTTCTTTTTTTTAAATATTTCTATTATCTACACACACCACCCTCATAATGTAACATATGTGCACAAAAACCTTGGCAGAGCCTTCCTTCCTTATCGACTTCACTTACAGACATTGCCATATGGGTAGTGAACCTCAACTCTGATATCTCTGCCTTTTATATATATAGATAAACATATTTTTATTACTCTACTTAATTTTGAAAAGTATTTATATTTAAATTAAACAACCTACTTAATAAAACAAAATTTATATACGTTGCAATCATTGTGGTTGGTATACACATTTAGGAAATTGTTTTATACTAATTTTCAAGACATTGCTTGTTGAGGTTGAGGAACTCAGCGTCGTGCTTTGCGTTGTAACCAGAGCAAAAAAATTAAAATATTAAATATATAATTCCACTGAGGTGAATCGAACTCACAACTGTCGCGTTTAGTCCGACACTTGTGCCACTGCGGCACGACAGCTTCTAGAATAGTTTTAACAGCTAATAACTAAAACATTTAATTATTTTAAATGATAAGAAAATTATATAAAAATAAGATGAAAAGGGTACGGACCTGTAAATCTGTAATTTTACAGTATTAAAATAAAACTAAAAACAAAAATAATTTGCAAAAGGATTAAAATAAACAACTTTTATATTTACAGAAACAATTATTACGTCATCGAGATTCCAGACAATGATGTGCCAAACACGAAGAAACCTTTCCAAGTGTACTGGAACGTACCCACTATGCAGTGTCGATCGAAACAGATACCGTTCGATGATTTGTATGAAAAATACGGTATAGTCCAGAACCAGGGTGACAAATTTCGTGGAGAAAAAATTACAATTATGTATGAACCAGGACTGTTTCCGGCAATTTTCAAAAATGAGACCAGCGGGAAGTATCGGTTCCGTAATGGCGGAGTGCCCCAAGAGGGAAACTTGGAAGATCATTTGACTGTCTTTAAGAAGGACATGCAAGAAATTGTACCTGATCCTAATTTTAATGGTAAGTTCTATGAGACTTTAGTAGAAATTAAAAAAAAATGCCTAAAAAGGCTGAAATAAAAAAATGGAACTCTATTTTTGGAAGTTACTCACTTGGAACAACCATTTATATTTGTTTAATGCTAGTAAGGACAGTGTTATTTCTTTTATACTTCAAAATTCATCAATCTTATTTAAATCTTTTAATATATTTATTTAAATAGATTCCATCTGTGTTTTACAATATAAAATTGGGCTCTCAGTTCAACCACTGAACGCAATATGTTGAAAATTAAGAGGTGCGTACGAAACGTTCTCAACACTAGGTTCTCTGCCTATCCTGCTAAATGCGGGATACAACGTGAAGTTATAAAAAAGAAAAACAAAAACAAACCTATGTTTTGGCTGTGCCGAGATAAACATAACAATCAGAATGCATACCTCATGCTGAATGTAAACAAAAGAAATGATTAGGTACAATTTATAATATGAGATACGATATATGTGAGACGCTGCGTTCTTGGAATTGCAACTCTTTATTTTTACGTTTTGCTTATTTTTCAGTTGTATTTTTTTAAATATAATTAATCAGTTTTGTTATTAAAAAATATTTTGAGAATAAAATTGGGGTTCAGTTTGTTTTATGTAAATAAATAATATATGTTTTTATTTTCTTAAAAAAAATCTAATGCCAGATACCAGGGTTTTCTCTATCTATCACAAAAACTCCATTTTCCTACTTATAGCCAAGTTTTTGGGACATTGGGTAAGTTCTGTTACTCGCAGTTTCTCAACAATTAGGTGGAAAGTGAGGAACGGAAATGAGGAAGGGGAGTATCTTAACACTAAGTTCCGGGGCTTCCTCTGCCTACTCCGCTATATTCTGGATACAGCGTGAAGCCAAAAAAAATATACTGAAATATGATAAATATTTTATACCCACTGTTTATTTCAGGCATAGGAATAATAGACTTCGAGTCCTGGAGACCTATATTTAGGCAGAATTTTGGTACATTGGTGCCTTACAAAGATGTTTCTATAGAAATAGAGAAGAAGCTGCACTGGTGGTGGCCGAAATCATGGATTCAAAATGAGGTAGTTGTAGTTTCTTTATTTTCAACATAAGTTGTTTTTATTTTGATTTTTTTAACTTCACATTGTATCCTGCACTTAGCAGAAACAAAGGGAGTTTAGTGCTAGGACACTCTGCTCTCCGCTTTCCGGCCAATTTTTGAAACACGCCTGTTAAGAACGCAGAACTCAACGCTGAGCTTTGTCTCTTACCAGAGCAAGAGCAGAGCAGGGCAAGAAAATAAAGAAGTCCCACGAAGGAAAATTGAACCCGCAATCGCGAGCCCCAATTAATTCAATTTAAAAATAAAAAGGAAATTTGCGTCCAATGTTTCAGTAACAGTTACAAAATTAATTTAATGCTATTATGTTACTTTCGTATGAATCTTGTAGCAATCATTGCTTTAGCTGTTCGGTTAAGCGTATCGAGTACTTACGATTTAATTATTGTAAACATGAATTAATTATTTTCAATGTATTAATAGCTAGAGGCTCGACCGCGGCTTCGTCTGCTCACACTTTTGCCAAATCATACAAAATGTTTACATATATTGTAGCCTATATGTTATTCCGGTATATAAGCTATATAACTGTGAAGTTTCATCTAAATTCGTTCAGTACATTTTGCGTGAAAAGGAAAAAACATTCTTCCTCACAAATTTTTACATTTATAATATTAGTAGGGCTAGTTTTTATCGGCTTCGCCTGTATGATCAAATGTTAATAATTATGTATAACATATGACACTTTCTAAGTGCACAGTGCCGAATTAAAGGTGTTTCCTGCGTAAATCCTGATCCCGCAGGAATTCCAATATAAAAAGAACCTTTATGCTGCTCCTCAGTCCTCTCTCCATATTAGCTGTACCAGAGATTTGTCCGCACAAATAGAAAGACAGACAGACGAAAAATTTACAATTGTATATTTCTGTTTTGGTATCGAGGAAATAACTGTATGCACTGAAAAACACGGTTACTTTGAAATCACAGACGGACATTTCAATTTTATTCATATGTAAATTATAATTTTAAATTCAGGCACAACGCCGTTTCGAGTCATCAGCGAGGACATTCATGCAAACGACTCTATCAATCGCTAAGCAAATGCGACCGAATGCTTTATGGGGTTACTATGGCTTCCCCCATTGCTTCAACATGGCGAATGTACGTAATATGAAGGAAAACTGTCCTAGCAATGTGGTTGGTGAGAATGATATGTAAGTATTAAATATTTGCTGGTATTATATAGGTAGCTTCAGGCATATATCTGGCAGGGTGGGCAGAGGAAACCTGAGATCTTAGTGTTACCTTACCGTTGAATTCTGGAGGCTTTGCGTGTTGAGTGGAGGAATTCAACGCCGTATTTTGCTCCGCGGCCAATAGGGTTTACAAAAATGACTTACACAGTTTTTAACGAAAGCTATGTCTCGTAAATAAGAGCTGCTACAAATTATTTGAGGGTATATTTAGAATTAGGAACGTTAAATTGGTAAACATCAAGTGATAAATCTCAATCATCAGACAAAAGTAGCAATTTTGTTGGCCAGTGTAATCCATGCGAATAACTGAGGCCTTTCATGGCGCAGGGGTAGAAAGTAGTAACTGTAAACGCGCCAGGTTGTGGGTTCGATTTCTGCTCGAGGAAATGAAATAAGTGGAAATTCAGTGGAAAATCCGAAACGGAAGTGTTTTAATGGTAACAGAGCAACAACACCAGGTTCCCAGGTTCTCTCTGTCTAATCTGCCTGTCTAATAAATAGCCTGAAGCTAACAAAACATAATAATAAAAGCGACGTGAAACACTGAAATTTGCCATCTAGGTAGGATAGCACTAAGAAAGAATTTCGTAAAACTCTTACAAGGAAGGGAAAAAAATAGTTTTTACATTTTTAAGTTCCCGCAATAGACGATGTGGACAGCATTTAGTATTATAAAAATAAAAGTAAGAAACCTAATTAAAAGTTTTTTAAAATTAAGTTTACCTTCTTGTATATACATACATACGAGTATATCTCGATACGATACTAAGTACGATAAGTTACAAAAAAGTAGATTCAAACTGGTTAGGCCGGCTCAATAACATTTTAAATTAAATCAAAAGAAAAAAGCTCTCAGTACTCGTGACACTTGATCGTACCTTAAAGTTTAATCAATTTTTTTTTCTTGTAAAGCTTTTTCCGATGTGACAGTCGATTTTTTCGACTAATTTCTATATATTATTATTAAAAAAGAGATTTTTTTACCATCATGCTGTATCCCATATTCTGCATGTAATAGAAGTAAGCTCAGAAAAACCAGTGGTAAGACACTCCGTTCTCCACTTGCCGCCCGATTGTTAAGGCATTGCGTGCCAAGTGGCGAAACTCAACGCCACGTTTGCCTTGTTACCAAAGCAAGAAAATGAAATATTAAATATTTCGTTCTGCCAAGAGGGAATCGAACCCACAATCGACGCGTTTATAGTCGCACGCTTATAGCCGTACGCCACAGAGGCCATTCATTTTAATTTAATAATAAAAATCTAAATAATGTTTCAGTACGAGTTGGCTATGGTTAGAAAGCACTGCCTTGTACCCTTCAGTATACAGTTCTCGTGATCTGACGTCTTCTCAACTTGGGTTACTAGTTCGGGGCCGAGTTGAAGAAGCATATAGACTTAGGCGATATGATACGCCCATACTGCCATACTTCTGGTTTAGATATAGAGATGGAGGATTTATGAAAGAGGTAAGGATTGTTAATTAAAGTTAAAATTTCTTTACAAGAAATATTTTTTTGCAAAGATTTTTTTTAAAATTATGGTTGAATTTTATTTTTTTTAAATAAAAACAAATATTAGAAAGTAAAAAAAAATTGTAACAATAATAACCTAATAAAATAAAATAAAAATAATGACACGTATATTATAATATAATATCGATATAAAAACAAAAGAGTAAAAAAATGCTGTAATAATAATTTATATTTTATAAACATTTTTTTTTCTATTTTTAGGAAGACCTGACAGTCGCTCTTCAATCTTTATATAAATCGAACGCATCTGGTTTCATTATATGGGGTAGTTCCAATGACGTGAACACTGTGAACAAATGTCAAAAACTGCATGATTATCTTGAAACGGTATTAGGACCAACAATTGCTAAATATTTACGCAAAATAAATAGGGTAGACGATCCCCCAATCGAGTCTCCAATAGAAAATAACTCAAACAACTCTAATGAAACGTTGACAACAGTTGAAGATATAATAAGTACTACGGGCAAAAATATAATAAATGACACAATAAATAATTTAAATTCACCTGATTGCACTACAAAAGCTCAATTTGATCCAGAATTTGATTGGGTGCCACCTGAAAATTACTCTCAAGATATCGCCCATAATGTTGACGAAGAGTTATCAAAGAAAGGTTATGACACTACGGATGATAAAGACATTGGATTTAAACTGTTGAACGACAGTATGATAACTGGTATGTTATTCGATGCTTTATTTAAATCTGAATATGCCAATGAAAACAACCAACAAGTGACTAGAGATGCACGAAATGAGACACTAGTTACCAAAGTCATAGATAATACTACAGAAGCACCAAAATTTGAAAGCAAAGATAACTTAATGATAACCAAAGAACCTAATTATATACCTGATTTTATAAGCAAAGACATTATAACAAATGATATTATTATAAATAGTACTCCAAAGTTAAACTCGGATGTTTCGATAAAGTGTGAAAATGAAACGTCAGAAATTATTTCTGAAATAGATAAAACTATTGCAACCGAGGATGAAATAATTTTTGCCGAAAACAATCAATCTCCTAATATAATCACAAATTATATTTATATAAATAGTTCAGACACAGAAGAAGAAGAAAATCTCACATTGAGTACTGATTCACCAAGACATGAAAATAAAGAGAGCAGTGAGGATATACATCTAGAAATAATTGATCCAGACGGATTGATGAATGTGATATTTAATGCCTTCACGAACGATAAAATTAAGCGTGATAAGCAAACAACATCTGATGAAACAGTAACTGACAATAACTATGCACAAAATACAACAAAAGCTTCTGATGTCTTAGAAATAAATAATTCAGAAAATGAGATTAACAAGAAAATAATGAAGAGCAGTATAGAAATAGAATCAAGTACATCCGATTCAGATATTACATTCAATACCGAGAAATATGATTATATAGATCGTTCTTTTGTGGAAAGTGTGTCAACTAAGAACAGTGATAGTATTACAGAATTAGATGATTTTTTAATAGTTTCAACAAACGAAACTGAAATTGATTTTGAAACAACTACGCAAAATAATATAGACAGTCATTTAAGATCAGATAAAAGTGAAGTAAAAAGCGTAAACTTTATTAGTGGCAGTGATATCACAACAGCGACTGATAGTGAAATAAATAGAAATGTTAATAATGTAGTGATAAATAGTGAAAATAGTGAGTTAAGAAGCACAGATAGTGATATGAGTGATACAGCAACAGAATCTATGGACCAAGTGGTAACTTACATTTATAATTCATAAAAATTGTATAACAAACACATCGTTTCTTCTTTATAAAATTACTTTTAGGAAAAATAAATTTACAAAGTTGGCCTTCATCTTGCCATCTGTAGCAATAAATCAACGAGAAACATCAAATCACAATTTTTGTGACTAACAGCGTTTAGTTCCACTACTCTACATGTCTAGGAACTTCGGACGAAAATAGGGAATGGAGTGCTTAAAAACTGGACTTCTACCTTGTTATTTGCGAAGGGCATTTCTTTTTACTTTACATATCGGATTTTCACCCATAACTTATTATTCTTATAATTGTTTATATTATTTTAAAAGGAAGAAACGATTGAAATAACAATACTGTATTCTAATCCACTTAACTGTAATGTAGCATGAAGCGTTAACTTAATTAAAACCACTAAAAGCATTTTATTTTGTTATTAATATAAGAACATACATAAAATCTAAACTATCTACATAAATATTTTAATGACATAACGTCTTGTCTTTGTGGGTTCGATTCGCAATAGGTGTATTGAATTATTTTCATTTTTTCGCTTGTAACAAGACAAATTGCGTAGTTGACTTCCGCGACCAGTATGCACAATGTCTTGAAAATTGTAGCCAGTACATAGGTTAAGTTCTTGGTTGACCTCGTATTCTTAATCAGGGAATTTCCAAGGTTATGTTACGTAGATTATGTAAATATGTTAGATAGGTTACGTTACTAAAAATGCACAATGTTAGCTTATAATTTTAGGTACCAAGTATACCAGTGTTTTGCCGATTGCCTAAAGTTAACTGTATGTAGATCTTATATAAAAAATAATTTAAGTCGATGTCAGTCGTGGCGCCGCAGCGAGAGCATGTATTATGTGTGACTGTAAGCGCGACAGGTTGTGGGTTCGATTCCTACTCAAGGAAATCAAATATTTCGCTGTAGCCTGATAAGTTTCAATTTATATTCTTATGAAAAAAAATAGAGAGAGATATAAAGTAAAATAAAGAAATACTTATGAATAATAATGAACACATATAAATTTATATAAGTAATTACTAATATTATCAATGTTTGCTTACCACTAAAAAGCTTGTAAATTTTAACTCTCTAGGCATAAATATCGATTATATTACTAACTAATATATGTACATCTATATAATTTTATATATTTTCTAAAAAAATACTTTTTTTATATGAATTTCTATGTTATATGTAAATTATATTATGGTTATATTGTATCTATAGATGGTGTCAAGAAACTTCGCTTACGGGTCGGGATGTACTTCCTTTTCTTCTTATATATATTTAGGCTTAGCATTCTTAAATAATATATTGTAAAAATATATAGCGATTTGTCAATGAAAACAAATCTAATTGAAAGTAATAGTTATGTGTTCAATTCCAATTCAGATTAAATATTTTATTTTAATCACAGTTTTTGATCAATCGAAGTCTGCAGTCTGCTAAAAAGCCTGCTAAAAAGCAACAGGATTTCATACATGTCCTCCAAGGTGGGAGGGCTTGTATATATTAATATGAAAAGGTTGACGATAGTGGAAGAAGCGAAAGAGGTTCAACTAACAATGCCTTTAATAATTGCTCTATAATAGGAAATTTATATAAACTTGATAGTACTGTAACTCTTGTTTATACACTCCATATTATGTAAATAATTCATAAAATTTTCCATGCAAATAGTATGAATAATTGATTAATTATTTAATTTGATTTGCATTGTACACATTTTATGCTAAGATTATTATAATATTACAATAATGTATTTGTATAATGTGGCATTAAAAACCATTATTGTATTTAAAATTAACATCACAAAAAAGTAAATATGAAATTGCTTAAGTTAAGTATTTGCTTAATTTAAATTTTGATTTTTTTAAATGATAAATGTATTTTTTTTCTAGAAAACTGTTTTAAATGACGTTTTAATGTATTTCAGTTACTTAAATACTGCACAAATCTAAACTAATATTATATAGCTGAAGTGTGTGGAATATTTATTTATCAAATAAGACAATATGCAGAAGTTATATGCTATCATATAATACCTATAGTTATTTCCATATATGTAATATAATTTTTCGTATATTTTAGGCTTCATTTTTGTTGATCATTATCAGTAAAGCAAAATTCATTATATTGTGTGTGTGTGTGTGTGTCCTATTATTAGAATATATGTATGTACATATGTGTTATATAATTATTAATATGACAATTGATTGTTATATTTTAATTAATTGAAAGTGTTCAGTTCTTATATTAAATTTAATTTAAGTAAACTGTAGTAGCAAGCAATCCAGTTTAGCCACACATTGTCCATTTATGCTATTAGTAATGATTTTCAAATGACTTAGGAAAAAATATAACGTTAAGAAATAATATTATTATGTACTTACAATTAATTATAAATGGTTGTTATTTCTTGATAATAATTTAGGGTAACGAATTATAGATATTATAAATTCTTGTAAGAGCCTTGTTAGAAATATCAAGAAAAGCTTACAATGGCCTTTTGAAAAATAAGTACTAATTATAATGATAAGATTTAAAAAAAAAGATATATATTTTTTCCTTTTATTCTAATATAGAACTATTGCTATTATAGAGCTATAGATAATCTACAGTAAAATTTAACTTTCAAACACAACATCAGCAAAAAAAATGTAATAAACAAATACTTAGTATAATTTTATATATTTTTTATTAATTTATATTTTTAAGTTCATACGAGCCACCTTTTTTATTGAAAGAATTTTTGATCAGAGACCATCCAGTTTAAAAACTTTAAATATATTTAAGTTTCTAATTAAACATACGTCAAAAGAATTTTCTTCGGACAAAATTTACTTTCTTATCCTATTGAATTCTGGATTAAATGACACAAAAGTTCTTCTAAGTACAGACAACATCCAACATCCAAATCATCTAATGTCTCTTTCGAGGCAAACACGTTTCCTTTTCGAGGGTGATTTAAAATTATATTATTTATTTGCTGATGCTACTTTACCGAAAACAATGCAAAAGTAAGAAATTAATACTTATTTGTATGTGTTTGTTAGTTCAATTTAATAATAGGTGTCTACAATAAGATATAAGTATTTACGTTTTATTCCATCACTTGTCATTGTTTTATCTGTGATATAATAATACTATTGTAATGCTAAGATCTAAGTACATTTAGGAACCTAATGCATAGTGGTGATAACTTACTATAAAGCATATTCTAGGTTCGATTTGTCACAATAATTGCCAATTTATCTTTAAAAATATAATTATAGATATATTGTATAAGTACATTGTTTGGTGTAAGTAGATATAAAGTAGAAGTTAAAAACTAATTATATAGTTAATAAAGTTTGTGAAGCAGCTTTTTGTGTTTTTAATGTTTTCTTTAAAAAATAAAAACGATTTGCAGTCAAACGCAGGTGCACAGTGTTATATTAATTAATATTAATATTCAAATTATTTACTGATTAGTTTGGATGCCTTTCCTCCACTTGCCTTGAGAGAGAGAGAGTGTGGATTGAACTTAATAGCTCTCAAAGCTTAGTTTAAACTAATATTTTTCTTTTGATATATCTTCACCTAGCGGACAAATATTGTACTTCTTTAGTCGTCTCTGAGTTTTATACGTCTCTGAGTTTTATAAATAGTCGTATAATTATCCAATAGATGGCGTTGAGTTGAATAATAACAAGCCGTTACGGTTAGTCGTAGCTAATAGGTTATTAAATTCAAAATGGCATAAGTAAAAATATCCAATATTTTTCATTTCGTTTATTCAATAAGTATTACAGTAAGACTCAAACGATACCTTATTACAATGATGCGATAAAATACTTTAAAATACAAAAGACGTTACGCCTAAAGCTAAAATAACTAAATATTTGGAATATAAAATCATTTTTTAAAAATCGTTATATAATGTTAACAATGAATTTTATATAAAGCTATTTATAAGTAGATACATAAAGGATATATGAGGCCATAGTAGTCCATTCAATTTCAATTCTTTCTCATTCCTTTCCTCACTCTGCTGGCAATAGGACAATGTGCGGTGTTGAATTCCGCCATTCAACACTAAATGTTTCGAAAATTTAAGCGGGAAGTGAGCCTGTCTTAGGCTAGCTGGGAACATGTATGTAAGTATATGTGACATATAACGTGTTAGAAAAGCCAAGTTTAAAAATATGACATGACAAGTCAAGTAGGTTCTCTCTTCTTTCAAGACAAAAAGTAGCATCTTAATTTAATGATGAATCGTAATCGGTCAATAAAAAATATTTGTTTTGTTAGAAATTAGAGAGCAGTGAGACTAACCACTTAGTATCGTATAATTCAGAAATAAAATACACGTTATACATAATATAAATTATACATATATTTTAACATTTATTATAATTAATAATCTAAATAAAAACACACGATAAATAAATCGAAGATTCAATATATGTATCAGATTTTATATTGAAACTCCAAGTAATCTATCATTTCAAACTTAATTAAGAGGAAGGTATAATTATACAATAATCTATATTAGTCAGTTTTAGACAATACTTTTATCCATTAAATTATAGTGCAGCAGTAAGTATGTGTCTAACACAGGACCGTTGAATAATTTCTTTACATGAATTCTCAAGACATTGCGTGTCGAGTGGCGGAACTTAACGCTGTGCTTTACCTCGTTACCAGAGCGAGGAAGTTAAAATATTTAATATTTTAACAACTTTTCCTCGAGTGGGAATCGAACCCATACTTTAAGAAGCAAATAAATTTTTTTTGCATTCAAATAAAACCATAGAACGGGTAATGTGTCATTAGACTTTTTCAGGATGTATAGAATAAAAAAATAATTTTCAAACCAAATTACGAGTATTATCGAAAAAGTATTAAAAAACGATTCGACTTTTAGATGAGGGTGATTTCTTTACGTAGTTTTCTAGAAATAGCCTCTATACATACATAGCTATGTATACGACTAAAACTGACTTCACACAACTAAGTAAATGAATAAACAATATAAATGCATATTACTGAAATAATAATTATTAGTTGTCTAACCTTAATAAAAAATTACCACTAAATTGTGACTTTTATCTTAAATTACGATTACACATTTCGACGAAAATAGAACGTGCGTAAAAGCGTTTATTACTTAATAAGGCACCTCGATTTTTTGGTTTTTATTTCGTGAAATATAAATTTTATATCGAAAATACAAGTAATTATAATTACTATATACGACGAAACCTATTTAAGTTCGTCTAAATCTGTAATTAAATATTACTGCGGTAATCAATTTAATTTAATAAGAATCGAGATTAAATTACTTTACATTTTAAAGTCCAATAGCATCTTAAAGGTTAAGAATTTTATAAGAAATTATTACATATGAACACAAAACTCAAATAGCCTTTAGGTTTAGTCTTAATATCGATTTTTTATATTAAGATAATTTAAATATTTAAGTATATAATTAAAATATTAGCAACTTTGTTTGCATACATTTTTAAACTTTAAATGTAATAATAACAAATCTAAAGGCTATTCTAACTTTGTTATTCACAAATTACTTCAAACTAACATCAAAATTACATAGTAATATGGCTTTAATGATAAATAAAAAAATAATTAATCGTAAAGAGATCAAAATATATTTGATAGTTGAGCTAAAATTAAAAAAAATACTTCTACTATTTTTAACATTTTTAAAGTGTTATTCCATACTTAGGAAAAAAATACTGATTTAGAAGACATATAAAACTTTTAACGTTGTGGGATTTGAACTCACGTCTTTTGGACGGTTTTCAAAAGGCCAAAATTTTATACATTTTCTAAAAAAGTATAACTAAATTGTGAAAATTTCAAATGTATGCTCTTGTAGTTTAGTCGTTTTGTCGAATCGTCAACTGTCCTTTTGGTTTCGATCTGAAACGTGTCGTTCCATGACAACGTGGATCTGAAAATGAAAAAAAAAACATATTATTATTTTAATATATTTAATGTAATTATAATGATGTTCTTAAATACATATACGTATATATGTTACCTTATGCGTAATTTAAAAAAATAAAACGTGCTTTACCATTTTTGAATATCTAATTATGATTAAGTATAAAAAAATATTGTACTCTTTGCCGACACCAAATTAGTAGTTTTTTAGGATTCCGTATGTTTAATACACACCTTATACCTAATTAAACTAAAGAGATCAGGATGAGGTCAATAGTGGTGCAGAGGAACAAGCATACTCCTAAGAATGAAATATTTAATATTGTTATAATTTTTAGACAAATCAAGGTGTTAAGTTCTGTCGAAATTCTCCATTAAGATACTGTCTTCCCCACTTTCCGCCGAATTTTCAAGACATTACATTTTGAGTAGCGGCGCAAGCGTAGTAACAGCGAACAATTGGAAATATTAATAAATAATAATTAATTCTCTCCAGTAGGAATTGAACATACAACTATCGCGTTATAGTCAAAGGATTGTACTCCTGGTATATTAATTTGGTATAATAATTGTTACCTTAGAGAGAATGCATGAAATTTGATTTCTTAAATAAAAGCTGCCGAACCATTCCGTAGGTACCAACTCTAGCTTATCGTATATTTTTTTACAAATTTCTCTAATAAGGTCACAAACGATGTGTCATCAAAGAAGACTTTGTTCGAACCGGATGTAATTTTAGTTCCAATATATTGAACGAAACCGAAACGTTTAAATGCAATTAAGAGTATAATTAGGCGTATTGTTAAGTATAAGTGTACATTTTTTTGACATCGTGGCCTAATTGGATTACG
Organism: Heliconius melpomene melpomene; assembly: GCA_000313835.2. NCBI lineage: Eukaryota > Metazoa > Arthropoda > Insecta > Lepidoptera > Nymphalidae > Heliconius > Heliconius melpomene. The sequence goes on from HE671948.1 coordinate 199,245, forward strand.
ATAGTTATAGGTTCAATTCCGATTACAGCAAAAAAGATTTTTATAATTAAATATTAATCTTTTACATACAAAACTAGTTTTGATAGAATGCTCTCTCACGATACTTTAATAATATAGAATAAATAGAAACTTAGATACAATCAATAATTTTGTTTTTAGTGCAGGAACTATTCAAAGGTCACCTCTCTACAACTGCCCTTATATGTACAGTTTTAATTAATTTCTTGAATGCAAACAAACGACGGGGTTTCCTTAGTTATTTTTTAATATTAATGTTGAATTAATGTGTTATATTTAAAACACGAAAATCGACTAAATTGGAAAAACGACGTGGTCTCTGAGTATGAGGTAAAAAAGAGACTTAGAGACTAGAGAACTTGCTTCATGCTCTATCCCGAACATGAAACCGTTCATCTCTATCGATATTTTTTCTTACCCTATTCCCTAATTAAATGAAAATTACTTAATGAATCCACCGAATAAAAAACTCGGCTTGTCTAAAAAACCATTAGAACCATATCATATTTCATAACATTGTACAATATTATGATATTTTCAAAGGAAATAACTGCTTGTAAAAACGACACAGTACACAGCGTGGGCGCGGCAGGGCGCGCCGTCGCACCCTCTAATTAACTAATGGTAATAACTTGGAAAATCACATGATACGCTTTCCAACACTAATTGCGAATATGATTTCATTTGTGTTGGAATCATGCTATTTTAACCGACTTCGAAAGTTCGAGGTTAATAGTTTGATATTTATGTATGTATTGTTGGAATGGGATCATATTTGAGTGTAATGATCAATTTAGGCTCCTAAACACGCGGTAGTATCTAATATTTAAATATTTTTCATTATACTCGTAAGACAAAACGTCGAGTTAGGTTCCGCCATTTACCACGCAGTATCTCATAGAGAACAGAGTGTCTCATAGTGGAAATAAAGCTCAGTAAGCCGGGACGCATTATTTCCAACAATGGGATGAGATTGAGGTATTGGGGACGGGACTAGAATGGACCTGACTGACATTTAGTAAAATAAATAACTTTATACTGATACAGTATGTATATAACAGGATAAGCAGAGGGAAACAAGTAAGATACATCATTCCCTAAGTATCTACCACTCAATTTACGTGAGATTGCATGTTGAGTGATGGATCTCACTACCACCACCAGCTCGGAAGGCGATTCTGCTGAGAAGAACCAGAATTACGGGGATTAACGGATAAGAAGACAAAGCACGGCGTTGTTTCCGGCGCTCAGCACGCAATGTCTTGAATATTGGGCGGTGCGTGGGAAACGAAGTGCCTAAACACTCTGCTATTTCAGGATACAGCTTAAAGCTAAAAAAAATTATAATAATCGCATGACATAAAACAAAGTTTCCATGTCTAGATAAAGCTAACACTTTACTTGATTATGTTAGTTCGAGTAATGGGAATTTTATTTAAATTAGCTCTATGATGAATTAGACGAACTATTAAGCAATTATTGTTTTTTTAATTCTTTTGTCATTTAAATAATTATGCAAAATTATTATAGAATTCATTTAAAGCAAAAGCTTTAAATAAAATAAAATATTTAATGCAAATTGTGGTTGCTTATAATTGCATTTCAGTAAACTTTTTGCCCAATTTTCAAGACATTGCGTGGTGATTGATGGACCTCAATGCCGCCTTTATCTACTAGAGTAGGGACATCAATTAATTTACATGAAACTTCCCCGTTTCGGTATCGAACCCACAACCCTCGAGGTCAAACGCTGTCCTATTGCACCAGGATTACCTCGATTTTGCTAGCATTTATTTCAAATTTCATTTATAACTAACAATAATTGTAATGCTATAGCCTATCACGAGAAATTACTAAACTTCCAAGATGCTGTTCAAGATAAATTGGATAAATTATATTCTTTAAGGTTTCTATTAAAGATGCGTGGGGAACGGAGTCTCTTAATATTTCTTGTTGTAGATGTCCCACATATAATGGACTTCACAAAACCTATTCTCTACTATATGAACTTTTATTTTTTACACTTGCAAATGTTATAATAATGTATAACGTGAAAATCAAAAAATGGATTTAGCAAGTTTACGCTGTAAGCCGACTATACTTGGCAAAAGGCATTTAGTGTTAAGAGTTAAGACACTTAATTAATTTCTCACTTTTCGACAATTTTCCAATTTTCAAGACATTGAAAAATGCTGAGTATTGAAATTTAATACCGAGCCTTGTCTTAAAATAATTAATTATCCGACGTGAGAATCGAATTTGCAACCGTAGCAACGCCGTCAAACGCTGTACTTCATGCTATACTCGTACTAAATTCATAAAAATGTTCAATTTGAATATTTTAATAACAATATGGTCAATGAACATAAATATACGTTCAAATGTATGTTTATTAGAAGCAAAAATATTTTATTAATTCGAACCAGCAGTCCTTGAGCCTGACCTCATTAAAAAAACATATTAAACTTAAACAGAATGCTCAGTATTATTATTAACATCTGCTCCAAAAGGCACCAACCGTTGCGTAGTCTACAGGTGAACTTAGTGCCGTGAAAGTTTTGACATTTAAGGATGAATCGCAATAGTGTCTATTTATTATGTATGTACTTATTAGACGCCATCGAGGCGCAGTTGGCAAGTTTCTGTACACGCGATTGTTGAATTCACTAGAGACTAGGGAGACCAGGGAGAGAGAGAGAGAGAGAGATCTACTTATTTCGCATAGGGTATAATAAAGATATAAAATTAAACTTACCGAAATTTAAAGATACAGCGTAGGCACTCTCTTCTGAGCTCCCAATGACAGTTTGTTACCAATTTTCTTGTAGCCCTCATTTTTAGTCCTGGACTTTTGCTTATCACTAGCATCCACTGGACACCCTGTTAGTTCCCATACTAAATTCGTTAATGATTTGGGTCTGCTTATTTTCCGAGACCTTTTCTCTGGTAACTTTGGTCCATTCCCTGAATCCCCAGAAGTTCTACCTCCAGAATGACTTGAATCTAATGTACCATCTAGTTCCATTGCTTGATGAATATTTGACAGACTCTTGTATCTTATATTGAAGATAGGCGAGTCCCCCTTAGTTAAAGGTCTCAGTGGACTAGCTCCTGGACTAGGTGCCTCTTTAGTTGGCGAATGACTTTTCTGACTCAGTAATGCTCTACTTTTATTATTGCTTACACTGTTTTTTATATACAGCTTTGGCAAATTTGGTGCTGGTGCTATTGAACATTTTTCTTTATAAACAGTTATAGGTGTTTCTTTAGTTGTAATAGTAGTAGTAGACTTACGAGTTCGCTTTTCCGCTTTTTGGTTCAAAGGTTTCTTGGTTGGAATAGTTTCTATAGGAGGAGGTTCAGGTTTGATTTCCGATATCAAGGGCATATGAATTGGCGTAGCAGCTGGCGAGGCTGGTGCGGATTCATGCCGAGTGGGCTCATTGCAATAAGATGCTTTTATATTTTTAGGCAAAGGAGCAAAACCTCTTACATAGTCATATATTTGATCTATTTCGTCATACTCATCAGGAATACTGTTTTCGTCTCTATGACTACTATAAATATGATTATGGCGGTTTAAGTATTTATGTTGATTAGCAGAATCAGATGACGCACTTCGTCTTAAAAAGTAACCTGTTTTTATTAGAGGTGGTGCATGAAGAGGCCCATTTAATAACCTTTTCGGGTCCCCTAGTTTTCCGTCTAACACATGTATTCGATCCACTACATCTACAAGTAACCTATTACATTTTTCTAGTAGTCTCGAAAATTCCATATAATTTTTAATTTGTTCTTCATTTTTGCATCGTAACATTTTTAAAGGAGCTGCAAGAGGTAAAGCTACTAACGCATTGCCTTCTTTTTGCAAAGGCAGTGCAAAGACGTGATCCTCTTCGAATAAAGACAAGAGCCTTAACTCCGGAACAAAATGACTTGCACTTTTAAGACCTCTAGGAGGAGTGCCATGTACCAGTCTAACTGTTATAGGCAACCGCTTCGTAAGTAAAGTTTTTGCAGTATGTACCCCACTTATGTTGTCCTCTTTAGCAACAGCTGAAAATTTGCCTCTCTGATCCAAACTAAGTAAAATTGTATCCCCTTTAGAATCTGTGCATTTTAAATATTTATTTTTACCTAAAAACGTCTCGCCTCTGGGCATTATCACTTCACCAGCAGGCAGATTTCTCGCTCCATCCGCTGTTACATTTCCATCTAAATCTGTTTTAGCACATATTACTCTAACTGGTTCTCTTACTAGACACCCGTCATCCAGTTTTCGTCTTGCCAACTCAGAAACATGTTCAATACACCTAACAGCTCTGCCTTCTTCACTTAATAATTCAAAATAACCTTTATACGAATCTGGTATGGCAATTCGTGGCCCTACACTGACCATGCGTCTACCTTCTTTGAGTTTTATCGCTTGAGCTATTATCTTCTTCCTCTTTCCTGCTGATACAAGTACAGCTGTACTTTGTAGTCCAGGACTTGGTAGCGTTGGAACTCCCAGACCTCCATACTGGCCTTTTATAATTTTGGCAACGTTTGGAAGTCGATTTTTAACAACAAATTCTCTGAGGTAATTTCCTTCGTCTGTCCAGCGGCATGCTGCGACCACAACCTGCCCGTCTGTGGCTGCCATTTTGAATTTTGTCACATCTGCAAAAGGTAAAATATACTATTTAGAATAATGTACTTTAAAACGATGTTCTGATGTAATCTGTGATGATTGTGACTGGCTGTGGATGCAAACGAATTTGAGGGGAATGTTCGTATGAGGATTTACATTAAAACTCTTGTAAAGAAGAAAATAATATAAAGAGAATTTCTGTTCCTCATGTTACCTAAAATGCTGCTAATTTTACTAAATAAATACTATTTATATATTATTATTTAATTCAATACTGGCGTGATATTACTTCCACCACCACACAACGTCTATTTGCATTGTAAACTTATATTTTGATACGTAGAAGTTTAAGTAAATAACATTTTTCTTTTAATTAATAATCATCTCACATCCTTTAAAACTACGGATATACATACTTTATTTTTCCTTTAAACATCATCGTTTATAATATATGTATAATTACAACTAAAAGTAAAAAATAATAATTATTACTTTTAATATCAAAGTAAATAATCTCATAAACATTATAGTGACGTGATGCGGAAAAGCCTTACTTACACAAATATAAAAACATCGTTATAGCAGAGGGGGTTAAGACAGTGTTCCCTATTTACTGGTTCGTTTTCGAGACACTGCGTGTTGCACAGTGGAACCTAATGTCTCAATTTGTCTATTAAAGCTGGGGAATAACAAATATAATTTCCTTGAGTGTTCATATAACCCTTATGGGTTGCGTTTATACGCAGCGCCACTTTTCAGACGCCACTTTTCGCCCAATTTTCCAGACGTTGACGGAAGTTTACGGAGCTCAACGCCGCGTTTGTCCAATATTTATTTAATTATATAAATAAATAATAATATAATGAAGTACAGTTACAGAATTAGAAGGTATCTACATAAAAATCACGAAATCGGATGAAACAATTTCGTAACAGTTAATAGAAGCATTATAGCAGTAAACCATTGCGGGTGAAATAGCCATAATATAACGTTTCCACTGTCATGTCCCGTCAACTATGACAAAAATACATCTTATTATTATTAATAATAATTCTGTTTCATTGTATTTCTTTATTTTTTGTTATATTTTAAGAAATTAAATGTTAATAAGCAAAATTTAAGAATTTTAACCAATGTATTGAGACTTTTGGACTTGTCAGTCCAAATTGGATAGTGTTAAAATAAAATAGTGGCTTCATTGCGACCGTAAGCGCGACGGTCGTGGGTTCGACCCACTCGGGGGAATGAAATAATTAATATTTTAATTTCTTGAAGCGCGGCATTGAGTTTCGCCACTGAACACCTCAAGTATTCGGCTGAAAGTGGGAGATGGAAGTGTCCTATTAGGAAACAGAGTGTTTTAACACTAGGTTTCCCTTTGCAATACTATGTACGGGATACAATGTCAACCTAAAAAAATAAAAAGGCAAAACGTGGTACATACTCGTGGAGAACAGCGAATAACATTGAAACGGTTCACGTGATATAATTAATATACGAGGAGTCTATAATCTTGCTCAAAAATTGGAATTTCCAACGTGATGAATTTTTCAATTCGAGCCCATAGTTCCAAAACCCAACCCTACAAACTCTCAACTTTACAATATTAAGTGTAGATGCGTATACCACTAACGTAACGTAAAGGAACGTTTACGTCAAATTGTCGTCCAACAATTGAGAATGGAAACACTGTTTACAGCCACAATTTGGTGTCTGACCGCAAACATGAGGTTTTTTGATATCTGCCACTGGTCTGATAAAAGTACAGTTAAGTGTGATTCAATGTTAGAACAATGTTAGCAGGTCCGTGTGTATGGGATACACTTAGCTCAAACTTAAACAAATATATCAGCTATTCTAATAAGGCTTTATTAATTGATGTAGTTTTAAGAAATATTTAAGAAAGGTCCAATATTAATAATAAGATGTTGTAAAAGAATAGTTAAAATAATTATATTTAAGAAGCACTGGATGACATTGAATAATACAGAATAGAGTGATTTAACACCACTACATCCATATAAATAAGTATATATATGCTTCAAGTCGGTTAAACTTTTCTAAATAACTTTTTGTACTTTATTTAGCTCTCAATGTACCACCAGCCTACCGTCAGTGCGTAACACGCTTGCAGTAACTACTGTATATCCATACAATGACCTTCATACGAATTTTAAATTATATAACTGAATTTAATTCATATAGCAGTTAAATTTTAACAAGTAAAGTGTTTTTATGTAAGTTACACTTATATTATTAACATTAAGTTTAGAGTCTTTAGTAATATAGTTAATAGATGTGTGAATGGTGGTAGTAGGTTCAAATACCACTTAAAAAAAGAATAAATATAATTATATAAATTACATCAGCTTCACGCTGTATCCCGCATACACTTCCCCACTTTCCGCCGAATTCTGAGAGCATTGTATGTTGAGTGGCAGAACTCAACGCCGTGTTTTGCCTCGATCAATCTAATCAAATCGAAAACACTTTATTGCACAAAGAAAATACATAAATACAATTAAATTTATAATTTTGATACAGTGCGGCCTTATCACTATAAGTCATCTCTTACAGGCAACCTTTTATTTAGAAAAACTAATAGTAACATACAATTGTTGGCGGTTAACTTTGCATAAAGATATTTTGTATTTTTAATGATATTTCTCGATACCAGAGCGATAAATGGAAATATAAATTTAAATCAATTTTTCATTTCCTCGAGTGGAGATTGAATCCACAACCAGTCGCTTACAGTTACTTTGTGCCCCTGCACCACGACTGGCCTCGCTGTCACTATATACCGCATACTCGTATAACAGGTTACCTAGAGCTAAGACACTCCGCTTCCTATTTCTCACTCTATCTTCGAGACAGAGATGAGGAGTGAATGCCGGAACTCTACGTCGTTTGAGACTCCTTCCCACTGCGTCACGAGGCCGTCAATGCAGATTTTATTAAAAAAATAATGTGATTTATGTTTAGTCGGATGTACATCACGACTTTATCGCACGATTAACTCTTGTACTTGAGATGGTTCTTAGTCTAACTGTATTCTATAGACAAATAAGGAGTTCTATGGGGCGTCTTAGTGAAGCGGCTAAAGTTTTGCATAAAGAAAAATAAAATACTTTATTCTACAATTTAATATATTTTAAAATTGTTTGAGACTATCGTGCAAAACGGCAGAGCGCGGCGTTGAATTCCGCCAATCAACACGTTATGTCTCGATAAATGGGCGATGCGTGGGGAACAAAATATTTAACTAGGTTCCCTCTGCCTTCCTTCCTATATGTGCGTGCAGCTAAAAATACAATGAAAAAGTATTTTCACTGTACTACTTTAATTGTTCGCGTCTAAACAATATAATGGCCCATTTCGTTTGTTAGCAATTAGCAATATAGCGAAAATAATTTGACAATGTTGGAAATGATTTCATGCTCCTAATGACAGCATGGTCCGGTCGTATAACTGTTGTTTAACACTTGTATGTTTGTTTATAAATAACTAAATTACCTTATATTTTAAGAAATTTTCTATATTTTTAGTCCATTGTGGCGTAGCGGCACAGCGGGCGTTGTAAACGCGATGGCTGTGATTTATATATTTGTTTTTAATAAATAACTTTCTTTTTTTTCCCTAGCCTGCACCATCCCATTATTGGGCAAAGGCATCTCTCCACTTCTTCTATTCTGGTCTATTTCGCGCTATTTAGCACCAGTCAGGCCTATAATGGTCCAGCTCGTCTCGCCATCTCCGTTTTGGTCTGCCAATTCTCCTTTTAGAGCTTGGAATCCATCTGGTAGAAGATTTCGCTAACTAATTTGCCTTTTCTATATTTCAATAAATTTTGTGTATTATAAGGCCGTGGTGGCACAGCAGTATATCGTCTGACTTTAAGCGCAATGGTTGTGAATATGATTTCCACCCGGTAGAGTGAAATATTCTCGTTTCTTCGCTCTCGTAACACGATATAGCGCGGCGTTTAGTTCCGTGACTCAACAAACAACGTCCCGGAAATTAAGCGGTACAACGGAGTGTTTTAACAATAATAGATTCTCTCTTCATCCTTCTCCTTTGCATAATACCATTAGTTGGTAAAATCAATCAATACTTCATACAAAATTTCAGTATGCTGCAATTACTATTAAAATTATCTTCATAATTCATCTATTAGTAGAGGTTCGATTTCCGCTTGAAGCAATATCGTAGAGCTAGATACATATTTTTATAGTATGGGAATGACCGCGTTTTTTGTCATCTATTACGACTTACAGGATATGAGCGCTATTAGAGAAAACTCTCACGTAATACTTATATATGAAGTGTAAGAAATTCTTATTAAAGTGAACACGAAATAACTGTGCTTTTCATACTTGAGGATAGTAGGTACGAATCTTATAAGATAATATTTCTATTATTTAGCTTTAAGTTTTGTCTCGCATATAGCGTGGTAGGCATTTAGTGTTGAGATACTCCGCTCCTTATTTTCCGCTTCATTTTCGTGACATTGTGTGTTGGGTGGTAGAACTCAACGCCGCGGTTTGTCTTATTACCAGAGCGAGGAAATGAAAATAATTAATTCCTCTGAGTGGGAATCGAACCTATAATTATTGCATTGTTTCCTGTCAAATGAGGCAAACATTATTTGCGATTTTCTTTCTATTATTTCATTTATAAAATATTATTGTATACATTTATTTTTTTATTTTTACGCTATTCATCTAACAGAGATTCAGTACTAACACTTATTTCTCTATTGATATAAAAATACACAAATATTCTTCATAAATCGAATCGACGACCATCTCTCCCAACTTTATTGAACCAAGCCCCATAATAAATAAGGTAATAAACGTATACAAGTTATGGTATTTATAATTATGCAATAGCAGAGCTTATCGTGGACAGGTTACACCGTTATTTGACGAGAACTTGACGTTGTTGCAAGTACATAGGTACTTAGAATTACGTTTTAAATAGAATATTATGTATGTAAAAATAATATTATATCCATATATAAAAAGGCTATGATTCTAAATGAGACGGTTCTGAGTTCGATTTCCGCTTGGAGGACTGAATTATTTTCATTTCCTCGACAACAAGCTTGGTAAGCAAACAACAGGCGCTGCCAGCTACTGACTACACAATGAGTGACGTTTGGGGAACAAATTATCTTAACACTGGGATGTCTGTGAACTTAGCAGAGCATTGTCCAGCAGATCAAAAAAAAAATGGAGTTCTCTTCGCATGCACCTGAGTTCTATAGTTCCTGATAGGTTTGATAAATAGTTCTGCCGTTTTTACCCCTGAAAAAGTAATGTAAAAAAATGATCTGCTAACTTCCCGTGGCAGATCATTTTTTTGCAAATAAAAATCGGGGCGAGATCTGCACTCATAGGGATGAACAAAATAGTTCCTGATAATTTTTAACAATAGTTCTGTTAATTTCACGAAGAAAAAATTTTTAAACAAAAAAAGAACGTTCGTTTCGAAAAAAGTTCGAAAGGTAAAGTAATTTTTAAAATTAATAAAATGATACTCAGACGCGAGAACTCTTTATTTTTCAATAGAATATAAGTAGTTTTACGATATTTAGCCTGAAAGAAAACCATAACTCTGAAAAAACTGCCAGCAGAGCATAGTTGATTGTATGAAATATTGAAAAATGTCCATTTCAACTCTTCATATGTAAACGTACTAAATAATTTATTTATGAATGTGCTCAGACTCGGGAACTCTTTGATTTCTAACGGAATATGAGTTGTTCTATTATAAAAAGCTAATTATAAAACTAGAACTCCTGTAAAAATGCCAGCAGAGCATACTTGAATATTTAATTTGCCGAAAAATATCAAATTAATTTGTAGCGAAGAAAAATATTTTTTAAAAATATTAATATCTTGCTCAGAAGCGAGAACTCTTCATTTTTCAATAGAATATAAGTCGTTCTACGATATTTAGCCTGAAAGAAAACCAGAACTCTGAAAAAACTGCCAGCAGAGCATAGTTGATTGTATGAAATATTGAAAAATGTCCATTTCAACTCTTCATATGTAAACGTACTAAATAATTTATTTATGAATGTGCTCAGACTCGGGAACTCTTTGATTTCTAACAGAATATGAGTTGTTCTATTATAAAAAGCGAATTATAAAACTAGAACTCCTGTAAAAAATGCCAGCAGAGCATACTTGAATATTTAATTTGACCGAAAAATATCAAATTAATTTGTAGCGAAGAAAAATATTTTTTAAAAAATATTAATATCTTGCTCAGAAGCGAGAACTCTTCATTTTTCAATAGAATATAAGTCG
>HE671949.1:1237-169892 GCA_000313835.2 Heliconius melpomene melpomene
CCATACAACGTGACATTGGCGAAGTGAATAGTGCTCAACTGGCACGCTCGAAGCGCCATAAATAAAGAACCGAACCGATAATTTATACGTTGTAATCGATTCATAAAAATAAAATAAGGTACTATTTTACTAAGCACTATTATCATTTAAAAAAAACACCGTTACTATATTATTTGTTAAGATATAAAGAGGATATTATATATTATTTACTTTCTTTTTTTTTCTTCGAGTTTTTGGATACTTATAAAGCCAAAACAAGCAGAAATACAAAGACATGGATGATCCTTTCATATCCTGCCCGTATGAAAAATCACATCGAGTGCCCAGATCTAGAATTCAATCTCACTTAATACGCTGTAAAGAAAACAAGCCATATTATGCTATATGCCCATATAATGCTACCCATCGTTTGCCTGAAAAGAAAATGAAAGAACATGTTTTAGGCTGTCCTTCCAAAGCAGCTATGTGTCCTGATGAGTTGAAGACTAAAACAGTTATAGTTAAGCCAGAAAATATAAAAGTAAAGAAAATACCTTTAGATGAAGAAATGTGGGATGATTAAGCTATTTTATTTTTGTTTTATGTTGTTATGAAAATGACTGATTTTAAAAATATTGATAAGATATTTCTTCTTTATGCTTCACACTGTACCTAGTATTATATATTAAGATAGGAAGAGGAAGGAAGAGAAAAATATTAACCAATTATGGTACAGTACACAAATAAGAATGAATTAATTTAATTGGAAATGGTGTGTTAACAGTAGATTTTCTCTGCATACCATTTTATGTGAAAGTACAGTACAAGCTTATAAAAAAACTACTAAATGTTATAGAAACAAAGATATATTAAATATAAGTTGCACTAAAAGTATAATAATATGATTAAACATATTTTGTAAATCTTGTATCTTTCATTGTACCCTTTAGTATCAACCTTCACAGCTTCAGCTTCCTGCTGTATCCTGCACACAGCAAGTTCTCTTTCTGCTGAATTCTGGAGGCATCTTGTGTTGAGTGGCGAAGCTTGATGCCCCCCTTTGTCTCAACACAAGAGAGAAGAAATAAAAATGCAAATTTAAATATTTCCTTTCCTTGAGTAGGGATCAAACCCACAAACCAGTCAATTTCTCAGCACACTGTGCCACTGCGTGAAACTGTTATCCAGCCATTTATACTTATAATATGATACTTTTCATACTAGGGTCTTGTAAATAGTGATGTCAGTGAAATAATATTTTTTTTATTGGGAGAATCTCATCAATCAATTAATCCATCCAAAAAAATAGTATTTCAAGTTTTTTTTAAAATTCATATAATGTCTCTTAAAAATATATTTTAATCTCATGAATAGCAGAGTATGAAGCTCTTACTCATTTTCGAGTGGCAATTTTGAGATATTGTGAGTTCCCCAGAGCAAGGAAATGAAAATAATTTAATACCACATGTGGAAATTCAACTCACAGCCACGTCACCACCGATTCACCATTGTGATAAAGTCAGTCTTTGTTGTCTCGCCGTGTCAATCTCAATTACTCTTTAAGTATGAAACACATTCTAAGTGCGAAAGGTAAATCTGACCGCAGGTACAGTAAGGTACATTGAAAACTAAACCATAATTATAATATAGCCTATAGTCTTCTTCAATAAAGGGACCTTACAACACAAAAAATATTTCAATTAGACAAACAAACTCATATTAGTAAAGATTTGTGATAAACAAAACACCATCTAAATTTTACTAATCAAATTTAATCTTTGAAATCTACGCTGTATTATTTTCAATCTGTCTTCATTAGTAATTTTTTTTGTTTTACTACATTTTTTTCTTATTCTTTCAATAACTTTCAATTCAAAGTATCTGTAACCGCATAAATGACAAGGCAGTTTACTCCCTTCCACTGAACCTATGGTACTTTTTATAATATACTTTTGGTTAAACTTGAACTTTATACGATTAACACATAATTCACAAACACTTTTAGTTGTTTTATATGAACTGTTTCCATTACTTTCATTTATTGATGTTTCATTTAATTCAATCACTGAATTTCTTCTTAAATGATAATTCTCAGCATGTTTTGAATATTTTCTGTATTTTAAGCCACATTTTTTACATGTGCTTGGTGTGTAATTTTTGCATTTATTTGAATTTGAATGAGTTTCTTCAATATGTTTGTGTAGATTGTGACAGTTGCCTGCAATGTATTTGTCACAGTATGGACATAATAGAGGACTTGGTTTAGTTATATTTATATGGACAACTTCATGCTGTATAAGGGAGAATCTGTAATTAAATTATTGATAAAATAAATATTTCGAGACTGCCGTGGCACAGTAGCACCAGGGTGTGACTGCAATGCGACGGTTGTTGGTTCGATTCCCATTCAAGGAAGAGAAATATTTATTTACGTTTAAATTACCATTTCTTCACTCTAGTGTCGAGGCAAAGCGGCGTTGAGTTCTGCCACTCAACACGCAATCCTCGCCTCCAGAATTCGGCAGAAAGTGGGGAACAGAGTGTCTTAACACTAGGTACCTTCTGCCTACCCTGTTGTGTGCGGGATACAGCGTGAAGCTGATTTTTTTTATGTTATCCTGCATATAAAAATTTTGAAAAGCCATCCTTAAACACTGCCTATGGGGTGGCAGAGTATGTCATGACAACCTGATACAATTTGTTGATTAATATATTTTTTACAAAGGTAGAGAAATGATATTAATAAAGGCAATGATTATAATTAAATTATTCTTATATAGTATATAGATATGATACTAATAAAGGCGGTGCAGGTTCAAATCTCACTATGTTAAAAAATTTATTACATATTTCTAAATAAAATAATAAGTTTCTCAATTTATAACTCAAACCACTCTTGAATAAATATTATACTACTCACCTATTAGGAAACAAAATAGTACAATATTTACAACTATATATCCCAGGCCTCATTAAATTATCATAATGTATGCTTTCATTGTTATCATTTCCACTTTTATATGTATTTAACACAAAATTATCAGTAGAATACTCATCAGTTAAAGGTTCGTCTAATATTAACTTATCAACCAGACTTTTTTTTAATTTCCTTGAATTCCCTTCATAAGAATGTTGTAGACTAGTTTCAGTATAAGGCTTTACTAATTTACTCCACTCATCACAAATTTGAATATTCACTTTGCATTCTGTTACAAAATCCTTTAGAATCCCATTGTAAATTGAATCTTCATCTTCAAATTTTATTCGGTCCTTTATAGATTCTTTGGGTATTGTGAATGAATCAATTTCATCAACAGGTTCATTTTTAACTTTATTTAAGTTAAAGGCTTCATTATTTTCATCAATTTCTTGCTTGATTAAAATTTTTTTGGGGTGTTTATTAAGATAATGAATGTTAAGAGCGTTTTGTGATGTAAAAATTGCTTGGCATTTATTACAAAATAAAAAAATATTTTGTCTTAGAGGTATTATAATGTGTGAAGCATTATGAATAAAGCTATCAAATCTGAAATAGAAAATAAATTGTAGCCTACATGTTATTCTGCTATATTACTATAAAGTTTAATCTAAATCTGTTCAGTTTTTGCATGGAGGTTATTTAAGAATTTTAATATAGTTCTCACCTATTATCAAATATTTTATCACAGATCTCACACTCAACAGGAATTTTTCTTTTCAAGTCCTTGTATGAAATGTGGTTCTTTTCTTTAATGTTATGGTTCATGCTAAAAAATTAAAGCATAAATAATTAGAATACAAATACAATCATATCATTGTTTGATTTGAATTTAGACATGGGCGTTACGTAGCGTCACTAGTTTCAGAAACTGCTTACGAGCACGGCATAACTAGTTTCGGGCTGTCGTCGAAACTAGTTATGCCGTGATTCGGAGCTACGCGGTTATTCGAAACTACACGTACACACATGTTACGTTGTGGTTATGTCTCTGTATAGTCTGGCAAATATGTTAGTGATAATGGGAAGCACGCGCGGCAAATTGCGCAGAAAGCGTATTTTGATGTCTGCACATAGACACCCCCTCACGCCGGACCGATTCCCCGTAAGGGCTCGCGGGGAATCGTTGCGGGGTGTGACCGGGCTACGGTACAGTCGAGTGCAACGCTATCAGTTCATTACTATGAAATATGAATATAATATCATATGATAGCATCATATATGCGGAATGGCGTAGTAGAGCATATTTATCTAGTAATATTATAAAAATTAGTAAAAAACACCAAAGCAACATGCAAAATGAAGATATGGTAAATTGAAAAAATAAATAAAAAACTGAATTAAATTATTATAATGAGGCCACATACAAATCTTCTCAATCCAAATTCAATAAAAAAAGTAAAATTTAAAAAGTAAATTTAATATATAAAACAAGCAAACAAATACAAGATTTTGGCGTTAGGCAACATGCAAAATCTACTTATGGGTAAGTAAAAATTTTTTTAAATAATGCAAATACAGGTCTTAACAAATAAATGATGTTAATAAATTATATCTCCAAATTAAATCAAAATTTTATTACCGTTTTATTTAAAACGTTAATTAATGCATGCAAGAAAGTAAAAAATAAAAATTAACAAATAATAAAGCAAATAATCAAAACGGTAAAAGGCATTTTTGTTTACAATTAATTATATTCTTGTTTGAACAATATAGTGTGAGCTCGATAGTACCTTTAAAGATGTGTGGGTGCGAATTTCCTGTAAGGACGTAGCGCTCACACTGACGCACAGTAACTTGTATGGCAAAGGGATACCTCACTCTCATTTTTTTTTTCCCCAAAATTTATTTAAATAATTTGCCCAATATTTTTTTTATATATATAATCTTAAATATTGCCACATATTTCTTTATCCATATTGCATTGTATATAAGCTTGTATTATGCATACTGAATAGTTTATTGTTGTACATAAGTAGTGTATATATATATATATATATATATATAGATAAATATCATGTGCCATTAGATATATAAGCAGAAGCTTAGAATTGATTAATTATTTATTGACAAAAAAAAATGATTATACTTTTCGGGCTAGTCTTGATTTTATTCTCGACAACAATGTATGGAACAGCTGATTATTTTTCGATATTTACGTATCCTCATAAAATTTTCGTTTTGTATAATTAACTACAACATAAACATGATAGACAGATATTTTAATTATCGTATAGGTAAATGTGATTTGCTAAGCGTGGGGTAAAACAACATAACAGGGTAACACTGATCGAACGTTCTCTGCGCATAGTATACTGCGCAATTTGCCGCGCGTGCTTCCCATTATCAATAACATATTTGCCAGACTATACACATAGCCATTATTTCACATACGTAGTTTCATGAGAGTAAGCAGTAAGCACTAATCAAGTTACATCGACACTAGCACAGTTGTATCTCGCTCTATTATAGTACGTACCGCAAGAAAAAAAGAGACGAGAATAGGCGAATTTGATTAAAAAGCTACAAACATCCTACTTTTTTGTATAAAACACCCAATGAAACGAAAAAGCGATTCTAAACTGTAAATGCAGAAGTTAAACTATATTATTTATAGTTTTATGAAAATTCCAAGAAAAAATCATATTATTGTTAATAGCTACATTGACACTTATATAGTTGCATCTTCCTCTATTTTAGTACGTTCCGCAAGAAAAAAAGAGACGACAGTAGTTTAATATGTATGCATTAATGCAATTTGATCGATTATTATTTTATATCGATAATTAAAACAAAACTCTACCTCGACACCGCAGCGAAGAAATGAAAATATAAATGTAAATAAATATTTAATTTCCTCAATTGGAGATCGAACCCACAACCGTCGCGTTACAGCCACGCCCTTGTGCCGCCACGACGGTGGATTTTAACCAAATCCGAGTTTTTTTTGTTTAGCGTGACGTAGCTTTCTTAATGTTTATTATTTATTAAAAGAGGTTCGGTTACAATCGCTTTTGACGTTCACTTTTATATCTTAAGCACATTGGGATTTTTTATGCGATCTATTAAGACTTTTAAGAATTCCAGTTCAGTTATTATTTTATTTAATTCATTAATTAAGAGTCAATTAGAATATTGTTCAACTGTCTGGAATCCATATTATGAAACACATAAAAACTGATTAGAACGAATTCAAAAAAGTTTTTAAAAATGTTATCTTCCAGAGATCACGAAGTACGATGACTTATTAAAATATTATAATATGTTAAAATATCCCATCGCAGAAATATTGCCGATCTTTGCTTTTTACGCTAATTAGTGTCTTGATTGTTCAAAGATATTAGGTGAACTTAATATTATTACCCTTAGATTGAATGCAAGATCATGTACCCCAAATTTCAAAACGAGGTTCGCTACAAAAAATTGAGGCCTAAATCCACCACTTAATAGAACTTTGAATGTTGATAATAAATTAGCGCAAATATCTGAATTTGATGTTTTTAATGACTCGTTACGTTTGTATAAAGCTCAACAGAAAAAATATTTTATATACGTAATAAAGAATCCATAACTGAGCTTACAATTTTTATTACTTTTTTTAAGATCTTATTTTTGGTTTTGTATTTTGTTATTTTTTTTGTTTTATGTTTATGTTTAGCTATATAGCAGTAGTGCAGGCTGCTAAAATTAATTACTTTTTTAATGTTTTTAATTTTAAGTCTTTTAAATTTTATTGTATTCTTTATTTTAATTATGCAAACAAAAATTCTGAAATGGTCAGTGAATAAGGGCTTTATTTATGTATATTCAGTAGTAAATTTTTAACATTTAATTTTAATTTCAGTACTAGTTATACATTTATAACTGTGTTTATGTTACAAGTTTAAAAGCCTGTTTTTTTAGTATGTAACGTTGGCTTCCTAATAAATAAATAAATTAATCTATTGTACTCTGTGCTTACTTTCAATTTTAAAAAATAAAATAAATAAATCAGCTTCACGCTGTTTTCCACACACAGCAGGGTAGGCAAAGGGAACCTAGTGTAACACTCTGTTACACTAGGTTCCCCACTTCCTGCCGAATTCTGGAGGCATTGCGTGTTGAGTGGCAGAACTCAACTCCGCGCTTTACCTCGACACCAGAGCGAAGAAATGAAAATATTAATTTAAATAAATATTTCATCTCCTCGAGTGGGGATCGAACCCATAACCAGCTGGTTTTTACCTCAAGTTTGGTCTCGAGTTACATCCAATTTTAAATTTGATTATTTTGCTATTACGTGTCAGTTTCGCGTTTATGTTTTTTTTTGTATTTTTAAATTTCTTTTTCCATTCTGTAAGTGTAAAATTATTCCCTCTTTTTGAATGTATTTTGTGTGTTAAATTTTTTTTCACTTAATTTGGAATTTTAATTTCACTCCGCACACTCACTCTTTTAATTAAATATATCAAATAATATTAAAGAGCGATCAGCGAAAAAACTATATAAAAACCTGTATATTAAAAATATATAATATAATAAAGTGTATATAAAAAAATATATAAAAATAATCCATACCTACAGTGGGTAAAAAAAGTATTTGCACACCCTGATTTTTTGATGTTACATCTACAAAAAAACAGAATGCTTTAAGTTAATTATTGTATTTAATAGCTTAATCTATATATATTTCGATTTGGTTAATAAAATTTCTCAGAAAATAGAAATTACAGAATGAGACGGTATAAACACATATTTTAAAGTCAAATAAGTATTTGCACACCAACCGGCTTGTACGTATTTTGTAAAAAAAATCAATAATAAATGAAAGAAAAGACACTTAATATTTTGTGTGCATTCCATTAGCATCAATGACGGCTTGCAATCTCCTTGGCATCGATTCCAATAATTTGGACGTTGTTTAAATTGAGATTTGAGCCCATTTCTCCACCAAAGTACGCTTCAAATCATTTTTATTTAAAACAATCATTTTCCTCAAATTTTAATCCAGCAGATGCCATGAATTTTCAATTGGGTGGATGTCTGGCGTTTATGGCGGAGTTTTCAGCATTCTACGGACATTGTACATCACCCATTCCTTAGGTTTTCATAGCTGTATGCTTAGGATCATTGTCCTACTAAAAGTAGTATGTCTCACTTACGCCTAATTTCGATGCGCTGCAAGATAAAATATCGCGCAACACTTTACCGTAATCTACTGCTTTCATTATTCCTTCGATAAAAGCCAAGTTTCCCACACCATTTGCTGTCATGCAGCCTCAAACCATCACAAGACCACCGTCGTGTTTGACTGTACTATGCACATGTTTCGCCTGAAGTTCAGTATTTGGCTTGCGCCACACAAATGTTTGTCTGTCCGTTCCAAAAAGATAAAATTTGCTTTCATCAGAAAAAAATAAAATTGTACCAAAATTCTAAAGGGGTATTTAAGTATTCTTTCGCGAAAGTTAGTCTTTTTGCTATATTGGCCTCACTTATGAAAGAATTTTTCCTCGCTGTTCTGCTATGAAGACCACCATTACCCAGTACGTTTCTTACAGTTTGGGCACAGACAACCTTACCTGAACTTGACGCGATATCATTTGCTAAGGTCTGAGCGCTTGTAAATGGTTTATTTTGTACCGATTTTAAAATTTGTCGCCTTTCTCTCGTACTGAGCTTCTTCGGAAGAACGAACCTTTCCTTATTTTCAACACTTCCCATTTCTTCTCGGTTTTTTATAATTTACTACACAGTCGAGTAATTTAACTTTAAATTTGACCCGATTAGGCGATAACTTCAACCTTCATTACGGAGTAAAATAATTTCTTCACGCGTCGATAACGACAGTTCAATTTCTTTCGGCATATTGGCTTCAAGATTTTTTCTGAACACTAAACAAATGTCTCGTTATTAGAATACGTTTCCCGATGTTCACATGTATACATACAATGTTCACATTTTACCTAAAGTGACAAACTGTCGCGGGAATAACATTGTATCTAGGGAATGGTTGGTGTGCAAATACTTATTTGACTTTTAAAAAGGTGTTTTTGCCATGTAATTTTTTTATTTCTGTTTTCTAAGAATTTTTAATAATCAATTCTAAATATATATAGATTAAGCTATTAAATATAATAATTAACTGAAATCATTCTGTGTTTTTCTAGGTGTAACTTCAAAAAAATTAGGTGTGCAAATACTTTTTTTACCCACTGTATATTATAAATTGTCTGTCTTTTACGCAATCAGGGCCAAACTGCTCATTTAATTGTGATAAAACACTCATATAGAGATACTTGAGGGTCTCGGGATGAACATAGGGTACTTTTTTTCGCATATTTGTAATATTTTCGATATATACCCACATATTAAAATACTTATTAATTTGACATGCAATTTATTCCGCCATGTTAATAACAACTGTCGCGTTGCTAAGCAACGATTTGCAAAGTTTATTGTTATAAAACGTCACCCAAAATGAGCTTGCTTAACGCATCTCTCTATTGAAAACTGAAAATAATTTCATAAATATATTTAATAAATATTCGTATAGTTCAAGCGGGCGTAGCCGCGTTCGGGTCCACTAGTTGTATATAAAATAAATTAATAAATAATTACATTTTAGTAGCAAGATATTGTAATTTAACCTAAAACGTAATCATAACTATAAAAGTAATCTTATTAAACTTACAACTGCTTATGAAGCATTTGTAGTTACAGAAATAACTAGTTTCTGAAACTAGCTACGCGTGTACCCGGTAACTTTTAAGGGTGTTATCGGGCATACATTAAACTTTATTATCAAATTTTTTTATAGCGAAAAAAAACAAAATGGCGGTTCCACAGCTATCTTCCCGGGGCATGTTTTGCAAGCAGGGGTCCGCGGCACGCAGCACTACTGGTGCACTTTTGAATCTAGAACAAAAAAAAATCCATGAATCTAGAGGGTTATAGCTAGAGAATGTCGATTGGGTTTTAAAAAATATCAATTTTTGTGGATTTGGCGTGCGTTTGAAAAAAAAAAATTATTTTTGACGAAAAAAACGGCTAGTTTTTTGTTAATAAAAAATCAAAGTTATTGAAAATCCCGATCGACATTCTCTAGATAATGTTAATGTTCACATCTGGTCAAAATTTCAAGTAAAAAAAATGAAAATTGTTCGAGTGATGCTGCGTGCCATTTCGAAAAACCGTGTTTCGAGAAAAACGCGTTTAAAGTTGTACGAATAGTTTTCTATTGGAATAAATAAAAAAATTTATACCGTTATTCTGCAATCCCAGCACCATACATTTGTCCATCGATGGCCAAATTTTCGTCTTCTTCGTCTTTCCTGGTGTATTTTTGGAGCGCGCGCGCACTTTTTGCCGCGTCGCTCAGAGATGTCTCCGCGTGCGTAATGCGTTTGGCGTCGGCTTCGATGCAACTTCTTCCAACTGTACCAATTCTCTGAACATTTTTCATGCTGAGGCTTTTCATCCGTTGACATTTTGTGAAAAAGGGTTGCCCAGATCTCATTTATCATATTTTCGATGGAATCGGGATTTCGACGGATTTTTTAACACGATAATCGGGATGACGTTCAGCTTGACCCGGGACTTATAAGGACAGTGCTCGAGTCCGGGGTCTCGCAGGCGATATACTCGGTCTTTGACACATTGCCAATATGCATTTCATTCATGGAGAATGGTTATGTAACGCAAATGTTGCAGATAGAATGTATCGGAAAAGACACCAAAAAGCTAAACGTCATCCCGATTATCGTGTATTTCGATTTTTCTCTCTTCAACAAAGAAGTAATCCAGCAAGTGTCGTACCATTTCGGAATCCAGATTAAATGCGCCAACTTTTAAAGTTACTTGCAAAACAGTGTAGTACATTTTTTTTATAGTACAGTCGGTTAAAGTTGGGTGTAGTAAATATTTTGAATTTAATGTTTGGCAAAAACATCACATTTTATTGAAAACTGATGCAGGTATGTTTAAATCTTAAACTATAATTGACAGAAGGGTTACTCATGATTACATTACAGAAAAAAAAATTAAGAAAGAGTAATATTTGTAGTCCTGGGACTTGAAAAACCATCACGGGGTGTCGGTTTTTGCGATATTTTTTTAAATCAATATAATATGAAAAATACATGACAAAGATTTTTTTTTATATTTTTCTCATAACTGTCACGACTTGGTCTATCACCTGATTTCGTTTTATCGTTGACTCCTGGGACACCTGTATATATAGTAAAGAATGTAAACATACTGTAATCGTATTTAATAAAAACAAACATGCTATTATTATATGGCACCTAATAAATAACAAAAGAGGTTCAAATTGTGCAATTCGTTTTTTGAATTGAATTGAATTCTTGATATGAGACGTTTCACATGGATTATTCCGACATTGGCAATTTTGTTTCGTAATGTGCAAGACTTTTATTATTATTATTTTTTATATATATTTTTTCTTATTATTATTATTATTATTGGCGCGGGGGAAGAACAAACGGATAGGGGCGAAAAATAACTTAAAATGCATCCGCTTGAGTGTTTGACTTCTAAAAAGTGTTTCTTTAGAAGAGCAAACCTGGCCTTACATGTGAAAACACATTTAGGGATAAAGAACTATAAATGCGACATATGCGAGAAGCGTTTCATAACGCGCCAGAAGGTGACGGAGCACCACAACACGCACACGGGCCGCGCCCCCGTCAAGTGCACGCTGTGCGACGACACCTTCAGGCGGTACTCCAATATGGTGCAACACAGAGACCGTCACCATTTCAAAAAGAAGACAAAAATCCGCGACTTCGTCTGCCATTGCGGTGCTGTGTTCCACTCTAGGGCCAAGCTCCTCTGGCATAAGGAAACTCACGAGGACAAGCCCAAAGCGTGTTTGTACTGCAGCGACAAATTTGTTCACGTGGCGTCGCTTACGAGACATGTGCGGAGGTCGCATAATGAACATTTCGCTGATGCGCAGAAGGGAAGGGAAAATGTGCCTTGTCCTGTGTGTAAACAGTTATACCTCCGAGCGAATCTACGCGCTCACCTCCTAACGCACAGCGGCAAGCGTCCCTACAACTGCATCAGATGCAACAAAGGATTCACAACCAAATGGAACCTCAAACTGCACCGGTGGACCCACCTCAGTCGTTCAGCGAAGCCCTATAAATGCACCCTATGCATTTTCATATGTTCCGACAAATAATAACTTCTATGGAACGATTTACGGCCTCGCACCACTATGCACTTACATATGTTCCGACAAATAATAACTTCTATGGAACGATTTACCGCATTCCGCAATTTGAAGTGCAAAGTGCCGGATTGCGGTAAATCGTTCCATAGAAGTTATTATTTGTCGGAACATATGAAAGTGCATAGTGGTGCGAGGCCTTTCTCCTGTAATATATGCGGGAAAACTTCCAGCAACAGGTCAAATCAAATGTCTTTGCCTTTTTTTTTCGTTGTCTATTTTTGTTATGTTATATTTGAATTGTATAGATGCGAAATAAAGCAACTTTCCATTCAGATCGATATTTGTTGAAAATTATATTAAAAAAAATGTAATAGTAATTTCTTATCAGTTTTGAACAAATATTATTGGACTTTAACCGATATAAGCCTCTTTAACCTTTAACCCTTTGTATGGCAATGACGTTTTTTTTTACTTAAATGATGTTTTTCAGATGTGTTTTAATAAATAAAAAAAACAATATTTTTATATTTTAGCGAAATTTGATTTATATTCCTAGAAAATTAAAATAAAGGGAGTGTTACAGATATGTCACATCTGTCAAAATATAAAGGAAAATCATTGGCTCTAATGGATCCCATTATTTCAATTTCACACGATTTATTTCGCCTTACTAAGTTCTAAATCTGAGCTAAAGGACCCGAAGATATAAAGGATATATTTTTAGTATTAGCTGCCTACTCTCTTCCTGAACCGTACTGCGCTAATATATATCCCAAGATCGAAAAGATATAAATAACTCTTTTCTTGTTAGAGATACATTTTGCCCATCTCGAGATGACTGGTGCAACCGCCTAATCAGACGATATAGCATCCTCTCTTCCTCCCCGCATGCCCATTGACATTTTAAATATTTTAAATTTCTGAATTCTGATTGCCGTTTAGAAAACGTATAGATTTTCTACTATATGCGTCTAATATAATTTATTTGACATATTTCTGGGCGATTTTAGGAATTACATATATTTCCTAGGAATTATATACAATTACGGATTATATTTATATTTCTTATTATATTATTTGTACGGATTATAGTTAACATATGCACAGCACTCACTGCAGTAACCAAACCACAGAGTACATTCTAATACACTATAATTGTCAGTAACGTCAGTTGTCAACAAGGAACATGTATAGTCTGGCATACAATTATCAATAACATATTTATGTTATTGATAATGGGAAACACGCGCGGCAAATTGCGCAGAAAGCGTATTTTGATGTCTGCACATAGACATCCCCTCACGCCGGACCGATTCCCCGTAAGGGCTCGCGGGGAATCGTTGCGGGGTGTGACCGGGCTACGGTACAGTCGAGTGCAACGCTATCAGTTCATTACTACGAAATATGAATATAATATCATATGATAGCATCATATATACGGAATGGCGTAGTAGAGCATATTTTTCTAGTAATATTATAAAAAATAGTAAAAAACACCAAAGCAACATGCAAAATGAACATATGGTAAATTGAAAAATTAAATAAAAAACTGAATTAAATTATTATAATGAGGCCACGGCCACATACAAATCTTCTCAATCCAAATTCAATAAAAAAAGTAAAATTTAAAAAGTAAATTTAATATATAAAACAAGCAAACAAATACAAGATTTTGGCGTTAGGCAACATGCAAAATCAAGTTATGGGTAAGTAAAAATTTTTTTAAATAATGGAAATAGAGGTCTTACCAATAAATATGTTAATAAATTATATTTATTTTATAAATAAATTTTAATAAATTTTAATAAAATTTTTTTTTATAAATAAATTATTTTATAAATATGTTAATAAATTATATCTCCAAATTAAATCAAAATTTTATTACCGTTTTATTTAAAACGTTAATTAATGCATGCAAGAAAGTAAAAAATAAAAATTGACAAATAATAAAGCAAATAATCAAAACGGTAAAAGGCATTTTTGTTTACAATTAATTATATTCTTGTTTGAACAATATAGTGTGAGCTCGATAGTACCTTTAAAGATGTGTGGGTGCGAATTTCCTGTAAGGACGTAGCGCTCACACTGACGCAAATGGCAAACTATGGCAAAGGGATACCGCACTCTCATTTTTTGTACCTCAAAATTTATTGAAATAATTTACCCAATATTATTTTCTTTTATATAATCTTTAAGAAGTTTAAATATTGCCAGATATTTCTTTATTCATATTGCATAGTTTATAAGCTTGTATTATGCACACTGAATGTTTATTGTACATAAGTGTGTATATACACATCTACGTAAATATCATGTGCCATTAGTTATATAAGCAGAAGCTTAGAATTGATTAATTATTTATTGAGTCAAAAATGTTATTATACTTTTCGGGCTAGTCTTGATTTTATTCTCGACAACAATGTATAAAACAGCTGATTATTTTGCGATATTTAGATATCCTCATTAAATTTTCGTTTTGTATAATTTACTTCAACATAAACATGATTAGATATTTTAATTATCGTATAGGTAAATGTGATTTGCTAAGCGAGAGGTAAAACAACATAACAGGTAACACTGATCGAACGTTCTCTGCGCATACATATACTGCGCAATTTACCGCGCGTGCTTCCCATTATCAATAACATATTTGCCAGACTATACTAGGAGATCCCTAGTTTATTATCATTATCAACAAACAAATAGCCGGAAAAGAGTGTTCCTTGCGGAAAAGGAAAGATTATTACTATTTATAATATACAGCAAAAATTGTTTATTTATAAACAAAAACTTTGAAATATATAACAGCGAATTGTTTTTAATCATGGTAAGTATATAATAATAGTAAATTTAAGTAGTTTACTTTAATACAGTATTTTGACAAAATTTACTACAAATGTTTTGTACATTTTGAAATTATTAGAATAATATATACAAATAATAGTTTAGATATTTCAATTTTTTGAATAAATATATAGATATCGTCATGATTTTATATATATGCTTAAATTCTTATAAAACTTTTATAAGATAGACGAGATAAAAGCAGATGCATTTCTAATGATCCACACTCAGTTTCAATGTTTCAGTTCACATTTATAATGTAAAGAAGATTAGTAGAATAACAGTTATTCTTAGTAGTAATATTTTCTTAGTGATAATACTTACAATTGCATCATTTAAACTAAATATATTTCTTTATTTTCAGGACCTCCATCCCTTCAAGGAGATGAATTTCAATCCAAAAGCATGGATTAATAAAATGTTTGGCTTAAAAGGCAAACAGAGTAACCAGGTATTTTTTTTATACTAAATGAAACAAATTAAAATTAAAGACTAATCATGGTGTAGGATCAAGTTTGTGACTATAAACATGACTGGTTTCAATCCATACTCGAGGAAATGAAATACATTGTAGAGCAATTGGCAAATTTTAAATGGACATATGATTATAGTGGATTCAATCCTTATTTAGGGAAATTTTAAATTTGTAAATATTAGATAGGAAGTGTAACATGGTGCTTTGTCACCCAACAGTCTTGGAATTTGGCAGAAGATGCATAACATATTGAGCTTTTAATTGTACAAATAGATCATTAAATATATTGATTATGTAAATTTTATTTCCTGTAATATACTAAACGCTAATAACTCACAACTAATTTACAGAGGCCAAAGCGCAGTAGGATAGTATGCAAACTGTTGTGGGTTTATTTTCCAATCAGTAGAATTAATGAATAATTCATTAATTTCCTCGCTCTGCTAACTATACAATGTGCAGCGTTAAGTTTCGCCATTCTATGCACAGTGTGTTGTAAATTGGTGCATATGGAAAATATTTTCTTAACAGTAGGTTCATGCATACTATCCTGTGGAAAGCAGAATATAACATTAAGCTACAAAAAAACAAATAATAAACTATACTATCAGACACTCCAATAAAAGAGTAATGACGTCAATAAGATACTTGTTTTTTACAGGCCTTTGTATTAAATTCAGTGCAAAGACTACAATTGTACATGAAACAATTGAATATTGCAGTACAAGAGAGTAACGCACAGGTTAGTCTACTTTTACTTAACCATCTTCAGAATAGGAAGTGTATCAGTTTGAAATGTATGTATATGATATTTTTGGAATATGGTTGGGTGACGGTTGTTGCTTCGATCCTGCCTGGAAGAATTAATTATTTTCATTTCTTTGCTCATGTAAGAAAACAAAAAATTAATAATTGACTAAATGTAATATTTAAATTTTGTTTTGTAAACAAAGAAGGTAATATTTTTTTGAGTGTGGACACATAAAAAATGTTAATATATATTTCAGCTCGTAAGTGACATTCCTACAACAATAAGAGATACATCACTTTTAAAACGAGAATGTCATCTCCTCCATGAAAGACTTCTCGGTCTCCAAGAGCATTTAATGGATGTGGAAACAGAAACTGGACAAAGTATTAAATGTTTACAGCAAATTGATGATTTGAAATGTAAATTAGAGGTAAGTAGTTTTTAATTTTAATTGGGTGGCCAAAAACATATAATTTAAAGCCAGTCGTGGTCTGCGCCACGATTAGTACAAGCGTGCAATATATAACGCGACAGGTTGTGGATTCGATTCCACATGCCCTTTTTGCCTATTTTGCTATGTCCCGCACATAGAGCGTGAAGGTAAAAAAATATATTTATTAAGTATGAGATCATGTATGCCCTGGTGCGCTGTCTTATAACACTAGATTCTTCCTGCCTAACACACATTATATATAAATAAATATACATAATCTTACAGAACGCAGCGCTAACCTTGCGTGAAGCAGATCAATGGGAGGCTCTGTCTCGAGGCTTAGAGGATGTTTTAGAAGCGGGAATTTCAGACAAAGTTGAAAAACTGGTCGATCTGGCTGAACAGGTCCGAGCTATGTCGGCTGGGATGGACGTCAGTATTTTTTTTAGTAACTTTAAAAAACAGGAGGAAAAAAAAACAAAAAAAGCATAATATAAAACCATACAAAGCAAAAGCAAAAAAAAAACGATGTAACGTGAGGCCGTCGTGGCGAAGGGGAACGGAGCGAGAAATACACTTACATGTTTACGGTTGTGGGTTCAGTTCCCAGACGGGCAAATGAAATATTTTGTTATATTCGAAACGAAATAGCGCGGCGTTGAGTTCCGCCACCCAAAACGCAATGCTTCAACAATTCGGCAGAAAGCGAGAAATGGAAGCGCCTTAATGGCAACCGGTTTCTTAACACTAGGTTCCCTCTGCCTACTCTGATATGTGCGGAAACGAAACTAAGTATATGTTTTCAAAATACAAATTGTTTCCATTTTAGAGTGCAAGTGAACAGATAGTATAATATATACCTACTTCTTTTTTTTAGAACTTAGCAACATGCCCAAACGGTGAAAACAAGAAAATGCAACTAGATTCACTTTACAATAGGATCGAGGCGTCGATAACATTACCATTCTTAACTGCCCTATCTTCAATGGATCAGGGTAAGTTACACGATTTATTCCGCATAGATAAGCAGAGGGAACCTAGTGTTAAAAACCTCATTCTCCAAACACCGCTCGTAAAATATATAGGTCCTTAGGCCAAGAAATTTAACCCATAGCCACAAATATAAGTTATAGATGCATCATTCACGCTGTATTCCCCATAATATAGTAGGATAGGCAGATGGAACCAAATGTTCAGACACTTTAATTAAGAGACTGCTTATCGACTCAAAATTAAAATACGAATACGTACATATAATGCCATTCATGGGGCTGGAGCACAATCATGGGACTGTAAACGCGACAGTTTGTGGGTTCGATTCCTACTCGAAGAAATTAAATATTTAATATTTTCATTTCCTCCTTTCTTCTTCCTCTGCTAAGTGCGGGATACAGCGTGAAGCTAAGAAAAATATATCCTATAATATATCCTAACCCTTTATCATTGTCATCAACACGATTGTTTTTCTAATAAATTCCAATCTACCCTCCAGAATTAACATCGACATACGTATCAATATTCTCTGGTATGCGTCGATCGCTGTCGGCCTCTCGTTGTTGGCGCCGCGCGGCCGCCACGCATGTGGCTCAACGCTGGAGCCGCATGTCTACGCACACAGTGCGTAACTTAACGCAGCTGCTTGCTGAGGATGCTGGGAAACAGGTTGGGAGGAATATGACTTAAGTTTTCATTTTTTACATACGTCTGCTAGATTTAATTTCCACTCAAGGAAATAAAAGTCGCTCGCTCTGGTAACGAGCATTAAGTTCGCCACAAAACACGCAATGCTTCGACAGTTTATGGAAAATTGAGGAACGGAAGTTTCTTAATAGAGTCTTAAACAATGCGCAAAAAAAGAAAACTTATCTTCAGGGCGGCCACGACTTTTCAGCCGTACTTTATAAGAATAACTTATTTATAAACTTGTGTTTTTTTTATTATTTTTTGCTATTTTTCCGTATAGGTGGAGTGGTTAACAACAGTATTGAAATGTGAAACGCCACTTACAGAGTTGTTGCGACTTCAAACCGATCTTCTTCTGTCTCTAGAACCATCGCCTGCTAAGGTAATTGAGTTTTGGTTAGTTGGTCGTTAGTAGCGGGTTGAAATTTGCAGTATATTTTCTCGAACACAATTTTTTTTATAAAAAATTTAGAACTTCTCAATTTTTTAGCATGTTCAAATATGTGACCTAACATATAAACATATTTATAAATATTTGCATTGAACGGGAATAGAATCATACTTATTATATATTTAACACCACAGTGTCTCTGATGGTTAAAACTGTTTCACCGTTAAGTCCCACCACTCAACTCACTGGATTTTCTTTTACAGATAGTAAAAGCGGATTTCAAACTGTTACAAAGTCCTGAAGAGAGTATAACATTCCTTATAGATCTCAGGACTGATTTGGATGAATTCATTGATTTAATGAAGGTGATGGTAGATACGATTAATGCTAATTCTAATGGTATGTATGTATGACTTATTATTGTATATAAAAAACAACGAATTCACGCTGTATCCTGCACACAGCAGGGAGAACCTAGAGTTAAGACATTCTGTTCCTCACTTTCCGCCAAATTCTTGAGGCATTGCGTGTCGAGTACCGGAATTCGACGCCGCGCTTTGCTTCGACACCAGAGCGAAGAAATGGAAATATTAATTTAAATAAATATTTTTTTTCCACCAGTGGAGATCGAACTCACGACCTCTCGACTTTACAGTCACACTTTTGCTCATGTGCCACGACTGGTCTCAAATATTTCCTATTTCTAATAAATGATTTAACTCGTATTTATATAAATATTTTTATAATTGTTTTTTATATTCAGAAGAAATAAGTCCCCCAGTAATGAGAGAATTTGGCTTAGCTGTATATTCTCCACTACGGGAACTACTTCAACAGTATACAGAAGTCCAAATACAAGTGTTTATGGCTTATTTGGACGATCCCAACTTAAAACAGGTGATAAGAATCTTCTTTTTTAAGCTTCACGCTATATCCCTCACATAACAATCAATAGGAACCTAGTGTTAAGATACTCCGTTCGCCGTTAAAACATTTTCGTCATTTATCTCAAATCGCTCTTTGCCTCGTTAGCAGAGCGATAAAATGAAAATATTAAATATTTATTGAATCTACAACAGTTGCACTGTTATGCCCCTGCACGGCGGCCTGAAATATAATATTTTTTTTTCTCGACAAATGGAATTGATATTTTTTGTTATAATATTAGTATAGTTACTATGAGAGGTTTTTTTTGTATGTAATTGGTTAATTTCTAGTAACCGTTAAATGATTTTGTTTGTAATTGAATTGAATTCTTGATATATGGCGTTTCGAGCGTGCCAGTTGAGCACAATTCATTTCACCAATGTCACGTTGTATGGAAAACACACGAAGGAAATTGACCGGTAATTTTTTTATTTGTCTATACAGGATGATCTTCTAGAATATTCCAGAGCGATCGTATCACTCGCTGATAAGACGGAAATGAGATTGATAACAGCGTACACTAGAGGTGTAGAGATAGCAGGTCCAGCTATATATCCGTTTTACGCGCCCGCTGTTGAAGTAAGGAAGTTTTTTTTTATTATATTGTGCCGCATGGTATAGGGGCGGCTAAATCTGACTAACTTTGTGTTAAGAAATTCTGTTTTCTATTTTTCTCAGTTTTCGAGATATTGCGTGTTAAGTGGTGGAACGCAACGCTGTACTGTGTCTGCCAGAGCGAGATAATGGAAATAATTCTCTGCTCCTAGTAGTGATCGAACTCCCAACTTTAAGGTTTACACTTAGACGCTGCACACTGCGTTACGATGAGGCCTTTTTTATTTTTTTTTAGCTTCACGCTATTACACGCGGCGTTGAGCTTAACACGCAATATTTTAAAAAGTATGTAGTGTATTTGGAACGGACTCTTAACTGACTAACCTAACCTATAAAACCTACCTATAAACTTGCGATATGCGTTAATATAAAAAATAAAATTATATATATTTTTTATTAACAATTAACAATTTTAAAGTATTATTCCACACTTAGGAAGGAAATATACTTTTTAGGAAACATAAATATTTTTTTTATACGTTTTCAAAAAAGTAATTTTTGAAGTACTTATGGCCTAGCGGTTAGAACGCATGGACCGTTTTCAAGAAACGCGGGTTCAAATCCCGCTACGTTCAAATTTTGATATATTTAGTAAAAAGTATTTAACAAAATAAAATTTATTTCTATTTTTCTACAGCATTTCATAGCATCTCTCCTAAATCTGATATCCTCTCACACACGCATAATAGAGACCCAATTCCTCAAAACCATATCCTCTGGAGAACCAGCTGGTGTCCTAAGTGAGACTTTCCCAGCATCTTTAGTATTGGAGAACGCGACAGCAACCCTGCTGGAGACCCTCGCCAGGAGACAGCTGGTGGTGGAACAGGAGGAGGTGGTTTATGATGGTAATGATTTCAACTTCAAACTAGTTATCTTTTTCTAGGTAGTTGTGGCTTCGAAACTTCTCGAAACTACCAGTGAGTAGAGAAAAAAGTGACTTAACTACTTGATTCTTTCATCTTATTTCCATAAATGAGAGGATGTTTGGTCTTCAATTAAACGAATGTGTTCGAATCCCACACTTTGAAAAAAATATTCAACAGCAGTGTCAGTCAGTATGACAAAATTATAGGCATGTGTCTCTAAATGGCTAGAAATAATAAAAAAATCTTTTCACTAAGGTCTTTTCATTTGAAGATAAAAAAAGTCATTTTTGAGGTCTGCAAAAAATAATGGAGTTCAATATTATATGCGTCAACCATCCGCCATAAACAATGATATCAAAACCATTTATGAAAAAATACTTTTCTTTTAAAAATTACCAATTACAGTGATATTACTATTACCTATGAACAACGTTGCGTCGAAAAAAAGTTTTTTTAAAAGATTTATATCTTATGAACTGAAAATATCTTTTTCTGTTTGTTTGTTACATAAGCTATTCAAATTGTACATATTAATTATATTTTTTGTAATATAGAGTAAAATACCCTATTATGAAAAAAGTTAGAAAAAGACATTGCAAGGGTTAAAAAAAAATAATTTAAACCATATTTTTATTGAAATCATTCAATCAAATCAATCACAGACGAAGCACCACATCCACTCCGCGATCTACGCACTTTCCTCTTAAACGAGGATACTAAGAGAATAGTGAAAGAAGCCCCGCCCAGTGCCTCAACTCTCCGCAGAGCTCGAGAGACTCTAAAAGTGTTATCCAGATCCATACTAAGGAACCCAATTGATGTCCAACTAGGTAAATGGTTTGTGAAATAAAAGGGGTGTTATTGTTAACGGAATTTCAAAAATTCCGTATTTATGGAAATAAGAGAATTTTGAAATTCCGTTATGATGAATTATGAGTGCAGGCCCTCACTAGAGGCAGTAATTGTAATTAAATTATTCTCATTTGGCCGCCTGGTAAGATAAACTGCGACGTTGAATTACGCAATTCAACACGCAGTTCAGGTGGAGAACGCAGTCTCTTAACACGAGGTTCTCTATGCCTACCCTGCTAAATATGGATTTGTTATAAAAGTAACGGGATTTAGATTTTTTTTTATATTTAAATTATTTTCATTTTCCTGCTATGGTGAGAGGCAAGAGCGACCACTGCGGTTTGGGAATGTTGACATTTATACTTTTATTTATTTTTAAAGAATTTCTTAAAAACATATTACTTGCATTATAATGTAGGGTTACACACAAATAGTTGGATGTTTAATTTCTTTCATAGTTATAAAGAAAATATTATGAAGGCATATACCGAATATTGCAATTTTTGACATTTTTCTCATATAATTAATTATTGTTGTTCTAATGTTTTCTAATAAAGATTTAAATAATAATGTATAAATATCCAATGTACTATTGATATTCATTCCATATCAATTTTTTTTTTCAGAAAAAATTCCACAACTCTCCGTGTGGCATAATAACGATTCTTTATCAACCGATTTACCCGATTTTGCATTATCACCGCAGGAATATATCACTGAGGTAATATTACAGATAGTAGATAGATATTGGAGGTAGTAGTAGTAGTAGTATTTTCTATTAATTTCAGTGACATTTTGCAAAAACCACTACGGTTTTTGCAAAAAAATATATCAAAATCTCTGTTTTTTAGAGTTCCGTAGGGTAACCTGTTACTAACTCCGCTATCTGTCCGTTCATCTGTCTGCCTGTCCTTGAGACAGACAGTCAGTTTGCATCTCATGAACCGTGATAGTTAGTTGGAGTTTTAACAGATCATCTGTATAACAACAAATACTGAAAAGATGAATATATTAAATATTGAAGGGTTTCCCACAGAACTAATATGTTTTTTTATAGATAATGGTGCGGAACTATTTTTGCGCCAGTCTGACTCGCTTTTAACTGGATTTTTGTCTGGACTTTTCGTTAATTTCAGTTTAATTATCTTAACCTTTTATCTTAACTATGTATATATTTTAATGAGTATCTTGGAGGGATAAATCACTTAATATTATCATTTAATCGCACTAGTAATAAGACAAAGTGCGGTGTTGTATTACGCCACTCAAGATATAATATTTCCAAAATTGCAAAATGCGGGATACAGAGCAGCGTGAAGCTACAAAAAAAAATTTAATGATAAGTCTTTTTTTACAGATTGGGCAATATCTGATGACACTACCGCAGCATCTGGAGATGCATGTGTCAGATAAACAAGCCACATGGCAGTTTCTTACTGAGGTAATTGGTTTAGTGAGTGAATGAATAAGTGTTAGAGTTAAAATAGATGACTAAATGAATGACTGAATGGCAGGAGTGCGTGAGGAACGGAGTGTCTCAACCAACTGCTCCTAGATGCTCCTGCCTTTAAGGCTATCTATATTTTTTTGTCTTTTTATTTATAATAATTTTACACTTGGTACTTATATTATTTTTTCAGTTGTGCACTCACACATGTGAAGTGTATGCGGAGAAAATATTGAATATTA
Source organism: Heliconius melpomene melpomene (assembly GCA_000313835.2). Taxonomy (NCBI): domain Eukaryota; kingdom Metazoa; phylum Arthropoda; class Insecta; order Lepidoptera; family Nymphalidae; genus Heliconius; species Heliconius melpomene. Next base: position 24,901 of record HE671949.1, read on the forward strand.
GAAACATGGATGCTCTTGGAACTAAACGTTGTCTCACTGATATAGGTAAGATCTTATTATTAAAAATAAGGTATTTTGCAGGTTCACGTCGGTTATATGGTGTATCCCGCATATAACAGGGTAAGTAGAGAGCCTAAAATATGCGGGATATATCGTGAAACTGAAAAAAATATATAATGAAACTGTTCTATTCATAAATATATATTATATTACTTTAATTTTAATACAAGTATTTTTGTAACCTTTTTTTTCTAGTATATCTATCAAGCGTCGTGGAAGACCTAGGCAGCAATATAACACCGGCGCTTAAGAATCTTGAGAAATCTCTCCGCGCCGCCACACCTAGCCATGGAGAATAAATATATTTTTTTATTTTCCTTAAAGACCCTTTTAGACCCTGAATTCCAATAATATTCCGCAAATTTTAAGAGTTATATGTATTATTATAGGTCTATATTTATCATAATATTGTTTTAAGTTTGTAATACTATGAATATTTTATGTAATACTAGTGGGCCCGGACGCGACTACGCCCGCGAAAATATAAGCCTAAATAATTAAAATAAGTTAAAAAAAAATAATAAGTGGAGATTTATTATTAGAAACAATATCTGAGTAACCGAAATGAACAGACAAAAGTAACTAAAGGAAATTTTTAATATTAGAAAAAGTACCTAAAGTTTTTGAACAATATTAAACAACAATATATTAAATAACAATATTGAACAATATTAAATAAAATCCGAAATGATTAAAATTACAATATTTTAAGTGTATAACATCGGTATAGATAACCGAACTGAGATAAATTTATAAGCAGCAAATAATTACATAAAAAATAACAGTAATTCGACAATATATAAAAATTTACTAAACCATCAAAGTCATCTGCCCGTTCGCGTCAGTCATACTATACCACTCATAGGCTAGGTCATTTCGAATCAGTGACATCTCCTTATTTATTAGAATGTTATACAGTAAACTATAATTTCCATCTAGATGAAATGCTAAAAGTGACTATTATATTTATTTTCATAAGGATGAATATCAAATTATAGAAATCATCTAATTTTTGTTAATTTATACAAATCTATATCGGCGCGCGCCATGTATGCATTCTCAAACTCACTTTGGGTGACATTTTCTTAAAACAACAAACTTTGCAAGCCGTTGCTTAGCAACGCGTAGCGACGATTGTTATTAACATGGCGGAATAAATTGCATGTCAAATTAAAATATATATTAATATATTAGTATTTATCGACAATATTACAAATATAAGAAAAAAAAGTATCCTATGTTCATCCCGGTACTCTCATGTATCTCTATATGTGTATTTTATTACAATTAAATTAGCGGTTTGGCCCTGATTGCGTAAAAGACAGACAGACAGAGTTACTTTCGAATTTATAATATAGGTATGGATTATACAAATACAAAGTAAAGAATAATTTTGGCAAAAATATAATTTAAAGTTGTTGATTTTATGAAAAAATTACGCAAAATATTCTTAACTTTTGTTTTGTATTTATATTTATAATTCTTATTTTTAAAAAAAGGAATACTTTTGTTCTTCACGCTTATTCCTTACATAGTTGGGTAGGCAGAGGAAACCTGGGAGCCTAGTGTTAAGACATTCCCCAATTTTGTGGGGAATACTTAGTGTCTTGCCTAATCATTTTTATCATCTAGACGATGATGTAAAACTAAAGTTATTTTTTTAAATATACGAAATTCAAACATATTTATGACTGTAATTGATGTATGTAATAGAAAAATGTCTATTAGTATTTGTTTTTCTTTTAATTTTATAATCCGGATTTATTTCTAAAATTACCACTATAAATAATATTTGCAACGCTCTCACAAAAAAGGAATGAACAAAAAGATTTATATATTACACCTTTTAATATGATTAATTTTGATAATAAAAATTGTTAATGGCGACTGTAACGCAACTTCTGTGGATTCGATCCCCCAATCGGGGGGAATGAATTATTATTTATTAATATTTGAATTCTCATTCATTTCTCATCTCAACCAATTTACTATTATATTAGAAATCACGTTAGAAAACAGTTTTATTAACAGTAGATTAGATACTCACCGGACTTGGAGAGGCCGACGGGGTGAGTGCCTACGGTACGTGGGTGTCTCGGTGTCTGTGTAACTCTACCTACATATTTACAAGACAACGCCCGGCGTTCAGTTCCGCCATTCAACACGCAACGTCTCGGTAAATAATTGTGTGGGGCGTGGGGAACGAATGTTATGACACTGAAGCTGAAGCTGTTTGTGTACATTCGAATATTTTTTTTCTAGTAGATGCTTCCGTCCCTCACTTTCTGCCGAATTCTCGCTTTGGTGTGGTTGCCCGCAACCGTCGCGTTTATAGACGCACGTTTCTGCCCCAGCGCCGCGACAACAAACAATATAATATATCAATCTTTAGCAAATCTCTTTAGCAATGACATAATTTCATTATAGAGTATTCATATAAACTAATGACAGCTAATCATTCTGGCACAACGCCTGACTGGGGAGGTCGTGGGTTCGACAACATTTGGAACAGAGGCAAACGACAATTACACGTGTTTCAAATTTCAATTTGTCTATTATAATATTTTATATATTTTGCGTAATACATTCAGAGTGTTGTAATACTATTCTACAAATAAATTCTAAAAGGGGTCCGTATTTTTAGGTTTCTGTATCTCAATAGAAACTGCCGTCGTCATGGCGCAGGGGCACAAGCACTGGCGTAGTGAACTCGCGCCCGGGGCAAATTAAGGGGCCTTCTACAGCGCCCTCCAGGCAAATACAATATAATTTGATATGTACATATGTGTAAATAGTTTTGCGGACTATTTGGCGTCCCTTTATGAACGGCGGAAAGCAATGAATATATAAGATTTTCATTCACGTCCGTCATTTTGCGTGCTCTAAGAATGTTTATTTATGAAGTGATGACAGTTACAGAAGTGTGAAAAACGAGACATTGAACATCGTTCAGAAGAAACTAAATACTTTATGTAATAAATATACGACGTCGTGTCGCAGTGGCCAGCCTGTGCAAACGAGACAATTCAGGGTTTGATTTCCACTCGCGGGAAATACTTAGGTAATTATTTTCATTCTCGCTCTGGTGACCAGATGAAGCGACGTTGTATTTCACTAGGTTCCCTCTGCCTACCCTGCTATATTCGAGATACAGCATCTCGAAAGCACCTCGAATATAGCAGGGTAGGCACTTTAGTCGTTAAAGTTTTTAATCTGTACTTATAATATTATGTTTCTATTCAAAAATAAACTTGCTGTAAGTACCTACTTTGAAAGTAGGGCAAGCGACAAGTATCCTATCTAAAGATACAATCAACGACGCATTAAACAATATAATTAAATTGTAAATACGCAGTTTTACGAGAGAAAACCGGTGAAGAGGGCGTCGGACTTGCCCATCGTGGACATCTATTGTAAGTCAACGAGAAGTGGAACTTACTTATATAAGTTGATAAACTTAAGTTTTGCTCATTATTTTACGTATGAAGATTTTATATGTGAAACTGAAAAAGACATTTTCCCAATTGAAATTTGAATCGACAACTGTCGTGTTCACTCAGATGTGTGCCAACTGCGCCACGACAGAGCATTTAGTACGATGCACTGATACGAAGACACGGGATTGGACATTTAAACTAATTTAATAATAGCATCAATGCAACTATAAGGAGAATAAAAATATGTGGAGACGAATGTAATTAATTGCAAGCTTTTTTTTTTCATTATACATCTTTACTATATGAAAGGAAAGAAATTTAGTGTTAAGACAATTAATTCCTTACGTTTCATTTATTTTAGTGGCGTAACTCAATGTAGCGTTTTAAAGGCCGAAAAAATAAGTTAATTAAATGGTATCTTTTATTTTCTTCCTATTTCAGTTACGTTGCGGATTGAGTTAGTGCGTCTATTGCTTTTTAATATAGAAGTAATACAAAGGGTCAGGAGGTCAGAGCAGTTCAATTCCGCATACAATAGGCAGGGCCGGTTATAGCACTACCGGCGCCCTGGGCGAAATTTTTTCGGCGGCCCTAACTACATTTCAATAATATACAAAACAGGGAATGAGTACAACGAAATAACCATGTATTTAAAAAAAAATGACAAAAACTAATAAAATTTCACTTCTTCTAGCCTTTCTATCTGCGAACTCTTTTATTAGGTATTCAAAGTCTATGCGTTGTTTTTTTTTTAGATATCAAAGACGACGGTGACTTTGTTTTTTTTTTTTAAATCTTAAACCATTTTAAGACATCTTTGCGCAAAGCGCCCTAAACGGACGTCTACGGCGCCCTTTTTATCCGGCGCCCCTGGGCGATCGCCCAGGCTCGCCCTACCCTAACGCCGCTAGTGACAATAGGGTAGACAGGGAGTCTAGTGTTAAGTCACTCCGTTCCCCACGCGTCGCTTGTCGCCGTTGCTGTGCTACAGCGCCACGACGGTCTTAATGATTCTATTGTTATTTAAACTACAAAATGACGTTTCACTTCAAAAGTAAAGGCGTCTCTATATATTTTTGTTCCTCACATTTAACGTAGAGCGTGTACACAGTGTGTTTTCGTCTTCATACAAAACTCACGCGCTATATAAAATTTTTAAATTTATAATAGAATATTAAATAAATTAATAAAAAAATCTTTAAACGAATCAATAGTAAACATAAAAGTGATGTTTATAATTTTAAACAAAATAAATAGTTTTTTTTCCTATTTAACACTTCTTTGGTATTACTTGTGATTTTGTGAAGTGTTGACAGCTTAGAGAATTTCGCTAAAATTAAAGGTAATATAGTTATATAGTTAATTAATTTAATTATAGTTCTCTCACACAATTTTATTATCATAATTTTATTTAACTATAATTAACATATTTAATAAATGCATTTTTCAAGTTTCTAGAGGCAATACACATATGTATTGTGATAAGTTTTTCTATTCACTGCTTTTTTAATTAAAATATAGTTTTATTTGAAGAAAGTTGGTTCACAGAACTGTAACTCACACTTTGTTTGTCCAAATCGAGAAAAAACTCATGTTACAAATATAAAATTCTACTGATAGTTTGTTTATTTTTATTCTATTCCCTACAGACATCTTCTTCTTCTTCTTCTTAATGAATTCGTTATTTTTGAGTTAATAACACTTATTGAGTGATACTTAAACCTATAAACATTACGTTTAAGCAGAAAGAACTCAATTATTGATAATTGAAAGTTAATTCAAAAGTATGATTTTGTTTTCTTTTTGTCACAACCTTAATAGTCTTTTTTTAATAGAATGAAACACCTAAATAAATAATTTATTTAATATTATTCAAGTAATAAATTAATTGAAATTAATAATAATTAATTTTAATTAATTCAAATTTTTACATAACAGGCTGAATAGCAGAAAGATTGTATAAGCAATTTTGTTTTTTTGCATTTGTGACATTGTATAATATTTTTGATATATGATTGATTACTGCAACTTCTGTTTTAATGGTTTTTTTTTCACCTTTACGCTGTATTTCGCATATAGCAGGGTACACAAAGGGAACCTAGTGCTAAAACACTGTGTTGCCCACTTTTCGAAGATTTATTAATGCGTTGCGTGTTCAGTGGCGGATCTCAACGCTGTGTTTTTCTTTCGTTTAAGAGTAAAGATATGAAAATATTAATTAATAGTAATTCATTCCTCCGAGTAGGTATATCACTTTTTTTATAAATAAAAAACAACAGCTTACACTGTTTTAGGCTGTTCTAATACAATAGTAAATTAAAGAACTGCGCCACTATTTTATATATACTTTATTTATATATACTTTATTGCACAAAATTACAAAAAAACAATGTACAAAAGGCGGGCTTAACGCTAAAAGCATTCTCTCCCAGCCGACCTTGTCATGTGGGATAATGAGTATGCAGGTGTGCAGAAGTAAAATATACATACATATACATACATACACATCCAATAAATATATAAATATACATATAATAAATAGTTATACATATAATATATAATTATAATAAAATATTACGGATATTATAAATAAAAGAAATAAAAAAAAAAAAATACATAAAAATATAAACCATATAATAATATAGCATACCATATATACTCCAATATATACAATTAATTAAATAGATGAATATTATATATTTATGTTATTTTTAAAAAAATACTCTTTTACCCGGCGCTTGAATACCTCACGAGAGGGAGCTTTTCTTATGGGCTCGGGTAGCTCATTCCATAGCCTGACACCGGCGACCGCAAAGGAGTCAGACATGAACCCTGACGTATGCCGGGGTGTGGACAGCATAAAATTGGATTGGGAACGTAAGGATGTATCGTGGAAAGAGGAAAGGAAGGAAAAGTCAGAAGATAGATAAGTGGGAGACTGAGGATTGAAGAGGATGGAGTAAAGTAAACAAAGGACTCTAGACTTCCTGCGATCAGCCACAGAAAGCCAGCCAAGCTGCCTCCTATAAGATGATATACGGTCATACTTGCGGAGGTTATAAATAAAGCGTATACAAGTGTTGAGTATCCGCTCGAGCTTGTTTACCAGTTCTTTATTCATATCCAAGGAGCAAGCATCACCGTAATCAATAATAGGAAGCAGCAAGGTATTGACCAACTGTAGTTTGGTCTGCACAGGTAAGAAATTTTTGAGGCGCACCATTGAGTGCAAGGAAGCGTAAATTTTGCGGGACATATCTGCCACATGATTGCTCCAAGTTAATTTATTATCAATTATAATACCTAAGTCTTTTACAGTGGTGGTGAAATTGATGACCGTATAATTGTCTATATGTAAACATGACAAAAGAATAGAGAGAGCATTGATAAATGTGTGTCAAACTTCTCGTGAATTTGATGAATTGCCAATTCTACCAGCTGCGTTGGACTGATGACAGACCACGGACGACATAATGTCTCTAGATCACGATGCTGAAGTGCTTCTGGCGTAATTGAAAAGTGTCAGATTTTACAGGGCAGTTGTAGGTTCGAATTCCTTTTTACTATTTACAGAAATACTTATACGTAGATATGATTAGATAAAGGCTTAACGAGAGCGATATTTTTAAAGTAACAAAAACTATGAAATAGATTTGTTTTGTTACTATTTCAATTCTGCTACCCTTACCAGACATGAGAAATGCATAAAGGATAAATAATAAAAACTAAAATTGGTTATAATTTTATATAACTTTTTATTTTCAATTCTTGAGAAACAAGTTGAGTGAATGTGAAGAACAGAGGCACTGGCTACTTGACTAATTACTCACTAAGTACTGTTATAAAACACCTTATTAATATAAACGAAGATTTATTGACAAATAAATTACAACTGAATTTATTTGGCAATCTTCAACAAATATTTTAATATCAACTATAATTTGATTTTTGACTTATGATTCATTTAAGCACAATGTGTTTTTATCACGATGTGATGTAATATAAGCAAAACTCGGCAACAGCAATTGAGTTCACGCCAGGTTATTGTTGCTATAGCATTAATGTATGTACCTGCAAATACTCCAAACGTAGGGCTTCTCTGGGAGAACTTGCTGCTATACTATTCTTCAGTTAAAGCTTATCGACCCTACATTAGTAAAAGAAAATTGCAAGTATATTATAATTTATATGGCTGTTTTGAACTACTAACAAGAATAATTTTCATCGTTACACGTTTAAAAACACAAAATAAAATTTTTTTTAGTCTTAAAACTACACTTAGTAGTTTAAAACAGTAATAAAAACATTTGCGATTTCTAGCTTTCGATACTCTACCTAGGGAGCATCGTTATTTTAAGCTATTGTTTATTAGTGTGTAAAAATCAAAACCACACAACCACTAGTATGGGAGAAACGTTAAATTTAAAATAGTATCAAATTAAGATGCTATTGTGCTAGGAAACCATATTTTTAATAACTGTCTCGTACTTTTTTTAAGGTTTTATATATTTGTCCACTGAGATCTGACTAGACAAAAATATTTATAATACAAACTGTTAAATGAAACCATATAATTCGTTGATGCCAGTCGTGGGGCAAGAGTACAAGCGTGTGGCTTAAAACATGACAGGTTATGGGTTCGATTCCCACTCCAGGAAATGATATATTTAATATTTTCATTTCCTCGCTCTGGTAACAAGGCCAAGCGCGGCATTGAGTTCAACTACACAATTGTTATGTACAGGATGAAGCATGAAGCTAAAAAAATGAATCATCGTGTATCAAAAAGATGCTTTTATGTTATGACATTTGATACATACATACAAATAAAGAGATAAATTCTAACAAAAAGACCAAAAATATAGTCTACGATCTTTACATTTGTGATATAGATGACACAGAAGACACTCTCTACTCACTCTAGTACTAAAGCTATTTCCGCTTCAATCATAATTCAACCGGATCTATTGCCGTTATGAAATACAAAATACTAAATGTAAATATTTAATTACCTCACATTTGGCACGGTTTGAACACGTGACATTTCCCCGCCGCGCGCCGCCAGCCGCTTATTTATAATGACACAATTACATGGATATAGGACGATAGCTTCCTGCTTGATCGATTGATTGTGATTATTTTTGGTTTTCTTAAACAAGATACATTTTAAATGTATTCGAGTTCATGTCGCTTGAATACGTATATAATAACGTTTACTAACTGTTGCTAATCTATATAATACTTTGTTTTAGATAAAATTGTTTTCAAAAGTACAAAAAAATACCACAAATAAAGAATAAACAATTAAAACATAACTGGATGAAACAATTCTACCTGTTGGTAATTTGCAAATAACTTTGTTTCAGGTACACATCTCTTCAAAAGTACAAAAAATAAAACAAATAATACATAACTGGATAAAAAATAAGAAATAAATTAAATATAGTTAAAAAAAAGTGTAAAAAAACTTTTTTCAATTGTCAACACTGCTTCTGTCTCTGTCAGGGTCAAATAACCTGTCAGTAGTTGAGTCCGGATATTCGCACTATATATGTATTCTGTAATTGTGTAAAGTTCCAAACGACATCTTTGTGTATTTTCCATACAACGTGACATTGGTGAAGTGAATTGTGCTCAATTGGCACGTTCAACACGCCGTAAGTGGAGAACTAAACTGTGACTATGAACGTTGTCCGCTCGGACAGTGAGAACGAGGGTAGTTCTGAAGAAGACGTGGATTCCGGTATAGCTGAAGAGTTGGGCAGAAAGGACGTGGATTGCATGGATTTATCAGAATTTTTCACTTATTGGTACGTTTTTTGATATTTATTGCTTAAATTGTTACACATTACTTATATTTCACTAGTCTTAGCTAGCAACTTTATTTGTTTTACGTATTTTTTGACACATTATTGTCGTTAGCAACATTTTATTAATAAAACAATACTATTTAAATAAAACAATAATATTAATCCTGTATATAAAGGGTGGAATTCGACTATATACTTGAGCTTATTAAATAAAAACAAAAAAGCAGCATCTCTTTTCTTCTGTTAAAATGGTAATGGACTAATGGTGGTAGTCTAAAGCAAAGATGTAATAATGTTACACAGTATGAAATATATAAGCGCCTACATAAAAAAATAAATATATTTTTTTCGTCCGTTGAAAGATAGTAGAAATATTTCTACAGGCGTTAATTGTTTATATGATTCTTGAGTAATAGATTTATTACGTTTTCTCAATATATAGTAGGTAGAGATAATCTAGTGTTAAAATACTGACTTCCTCCATTATGAGGCTAAGTTTTGACTTGTTACCAGATCGGGAAAATTAAAATAATTAATTCTTTCGAGTAAGAATCTCTCCTTTCAATCTCCCCTTTTTTAAAGTATTATACTTATTTATAATTTGTTTTATTTACTGGAAGATGAAACAACGTCTTTTTATTTTTTTGGATTTATGTCTTATTTTATATAAGGATTAGTATAATAAAACTTACTGTATTTTTATTGTCTACCGAGCATGATACGGATGTAACGTTTCGGATACGAATACGAATTTAAGTATAATACTATATCGATTTCGGTTTTGGTTATGTATATAAATTTATTTCGGATTATCCGCTAGAAACGGATAACAGCAGTTATGGATATGGAGGGGGACACTCTTTCAGTGCGTGATCGTGTGGTGTACGTAGTGACGGTTATTGTTGCAGCCGTCCAAATATTGCTAGAATTACTATTAAGTGAACACAAAAAAAATAATTCGTTTTTTAATTTTATGTTTTATTTATAATTTTATTAAATATAAACAATAAAAAAAGCATAATATGCTGAAATACTGATTTGTGCCGGACATTGGTATCTGAAAGAGAAAGAAAACAATAATAAGTTAACCTCATTTTTATCAGAGTTCTTTTTAATCTTGAAATTTAGTATAATTTTGTCCTCCGTTTTCCGTGGACTCGCCATGTCAAATGGACGAAAAGAAGGTTTCAGAAATCATCCAAAGTATAAAATTTTAATTATAGTTTATTAATCGGAATTTATAACTTGATTCTTAATTAGCACATTTGAATATTAGTTCATAAAATAATGCTATAGTTTGTGGATTACGATTGGTTTTTTCCATAAGTATACCACTTTGCTAGTTGAAATATTAACAAAAAAAGTAGTTTAATCTCTCACCTGTTCAATTATTTACAATTTGGAGACCACCCGGATAGTTGTTATCCACAACCATCACTCCTGAATCATTATTATCAACAACCATTACGCCTGTGTCATTGTTATCTACAACATGCACTCCAGAACCATTGTTGTCTACAACATTAACACCAAAATCATTGTTGTCTACAACATTAACACCAAAATCATTGTTGTCTACAACATTAACACCATAATCATTGTTGTCTACAACATTAACACCATAATCATTGTTGTCTACAACTTGGACACCGCCACCGCTGTTGTCCACAACGTTAACACCCCCGGAATTGTCAACCACGTTCACGCCCTAAAAATATACTGTTTCATAAGATTTTTATTGTATATCTTCCCTCTGTATCACGCTTATAGGAGGGTAGGTAAAGGGGACCTAAGGTACTTCATACCCTACCCACCACCGGAATTTAACGCCGCGCATTGTGTTGTTAAAAGAACGAGTACATTAAAATGTTTCATTTCTTCGAATGTGGTATTTATAATATATTACACAATTATTATACTCTACCGCTACGCCACGACGACGGCCTTGCCTTTTTTTAAACTATAAAAATATATATTTACTTACAACATTTAATAATCAAGAATAAGAAATATTTAATTGGAACAATGTTCATTATAATTTGTCAAATTCTCAAATTGTTTAGGGTATTTCTAGCGTAGGTAGCGTTAGGGTAGGTAGAGCGTGAAGCAAAAAGCTAAAAAAAATAAAATTATTTACTTACATCTCCCCACATTGTTATTGTTTTAAAGTAAAACGTACACTGACCACGATATTAGAAATATAAATCACACTTATATTTTATCACTCCACTTATCTGACTATTATAGGTGTGAACTTAAAATATTTATCAAAATATTTAAAAAAAAATAAGTTGTCTGGAGCCCTTCTAGATGTTCACCTCAATATCTCTCTAAGTATCATTATCCTTGTCATGATATCTATAAATTTCACTTACAAAATTTTAACAGTCGGGTGCTTATGCTCCTGCCCGGCCACGGACGGCGTTGAATTTGCCAATATTTTCTTTATTTTTACTTATTTCATAGCATGCAGGCCAGTGCAGGCTGGGGACATCTTCTAACTGTAAGCATAAGGTTTGGGTGAGGTGTGAGTTATCTCTTTGATAAGACAAAGTGCGGCATTGAGTACTCTCACTCAATTCTTTCACTGCTTTTTCGGGAGAAAGTGTGCCTTTCGCGCTGTTTGTGGGATACAGTTATTTTTTTGATTAAGTTCATGGTTTATGCGGTGGTTCTTCAAAATCCTTACTCATACCATGTTATCACTTATCAGCGATAACGATATCGATACAGCATTAGTTTAGATAAATAGATAGCTGTCAATTATACGCAATATATTAAGCGGCCTATAAAACATCCAGTTAAAAATAATTTAAAATCTTTATTTAATGAAACATTAAAAAATACAGTCGAATTGATAACCTCCTTTTCAGGAGTCGGTTAAACAGCAAACTATAACAACTAGAAACATCCAAATTAGTAGCTTTGCGCCGTAATCCCGCCTGGCAGGGTAGGCAGAAAGAATTTAGTATTAAGACACTTCTCTTCACTAGACATCGTGCACTCTCGAATTTTCGAGACATCGCGTATTGAATTGCGGAACTGAACGCCAAGCTTTGTCTATAATAAATATCTAATAATAATATATCTATAATAAACCAAATTAATTATGATCAAAATATATATTTTTTTAGATTTTTTAGATATCCCATATAAGAGGATAGGCAAAGATAACTTGTATAAATGTGTTGCTCCTAGTGGTCCACAGTCCACAATAACCCCAACATATATACAACGAGATGAATTATATCCTAATTTTGCGGGAAGGACACGGAGCGGGATTAATTGGGTGAAGTTAAAAAAAATGCTAACCCATCATATTTTTAACACAAGTCACAGGCACTTAACCATTCGATACGTGATTTACGGCAATACATTATGTTTCTTATTTGCATAACTAGTAAAATTTTTCTAGCGAAAGTAGGCGTGTTGTGGATAAAATTGTTTTTAATGAACCTAATTTAAGTTGAATCCACCGTGGCACAGCGGCACACGTGTGCGACTGTAAACCCAACGGTCGTGGGTTCGTCTCGCAATTAAGGGAATGACTTTCGGGAATGGCTATTTCTTGACCCACTTACACGCGATATCAAGGTATAAGGAACATAATGTTGAGACACTCCGACTAGTGCACTATCTAATTTTTGAGACGTTGCATGTTGAACGATGGAAAGGTTATGTCTTTTTAATATAACAAGAACATGGGAATAGGGCCATAACTTTTTTTTAAGCGTGCGACTATAAGCGCAACAGTTGTGGGTTCGATTTCTACTTGGAGGAAATACATATTTAATATTCTCGTTTCCTCGCTCTGGTAACAAGGCAAAAACCGACGTTGAGTTCGTCCACTCAACACGCAATGCCTCGAGAATTCGGTGGAAAGTGTCCCCACTTTCCACGTCTTCATGGAAGTGTCCTAATGGGTAGCCCACACATAGCAGGTTAGGCAGAGGGAACCTGGACACCTAATGTTAAGACACTTCGTTCTCCATAAAAACATTTTTGTGCTCTTATTTTCCGTCGAGTTCTTAAGGCAGTAGGGAGCTTTTAAAGGCAGACTTTGTCTCGTTACCAGAGCAAGCGTTGAAAATATTAAATATTTCCTTCCTCCGAGTGGGAATCTAAGCCTAAGTCGTCGCATTTACATTCGCACCCTTGTGCCCTGCGCCACATCGGCCTCACTACTGGACTATATTATCTATCCATATTACTAAATTAATCCTCAAAACAAATTCTCCATCAAACGCACTGGACAAATAAACAACTAAACAGTTTAAAATATAACAAAGTGACTCAGTAACAGTCAGTCGCGAAAGCGAGTCTATTTACAACTGAAGTAATTCGAACCAGTCGACCGAAGTGGCAACCGATGACTGACGCGACTTACGGGCTAATATAAAAAAACTCTATAGAAATTATTTTTGTAGTGATTATAATATTAAAAATAGTAAAATAGTGAAAAGTAATTTTTTGTGTTTTTTTCTGTAGGCTGAATAAGTTACGATCTTGAATTAAGTGCGGCTAAGTTAAAAAGTCAGTCATTTTGATTTAAGTGCGTGTTTTTAATATTTTTATTTCTTTATCATCAATAAAAATAAATAACTTTTTAAAGTGAAAAAACGGAAAAAATAATGAAAAGTTAATGGTACGTATGAAAAATAAAGAGAAAACATAAATGGCGTAGCTGTCAAATTTCGCGCGCTAAATTCTGTAAACAAACGTGACGACAGATAAACAAAACTTATAATGAACGTGTAGCTTTATATTATATTGTGTTTGCTTGCGATATTTAAAAATAATAAAATATTTATTAAATGTATTAAGTATAGACAAATGTTAAATACTTATATAAATAATTGACAATTGAAATTAATGTTTCTGTCACAAAGTGAAAACACATAAAATTAATTTTGTTAGTTAGCCAAAATGGAGAAATGGAGGCTTGCTAGTTAAAGCGGCCAACTACGGCTTCTCTCCTTATCCACGATCTCGCATACATTAGAGTAGACAGAGGGAATCTAGTGTTAATACATTCCGTTCCCCCCTGCACCGCCAAGACATAAAATGAACATAATTTATTCACCAGAGTGAAAATCGAACACAAAACCGCCGTCACAAAACTGCCTGTTAGAATGCGTCTATAAGTACCTATTATAGGAAACTTATATTAGTTTATATGTGAACTACATCCGTAACAAATTTAGAGAGTAACGGATGTTAGATCAAAGAGATAAATTTATATTTCAGGGGAACTTAACTTAATTAGTTTTTTTTTATAAAAATATCTATAAATTCTTACCATTTAAGATCAGTAGGAAAGTTTGCCCGTAACTAAGTGTAATGGTTGCGTGTTCGATTTCACTCGGGATAATAAACTATATTCATTTTACCGCTCTGGCAAAATATAATAGCGCGGTGTTGAGTTTCGCTCTTTCGAACTTCAATATCTCGAAAACTGCTTGGAAAGTGTGAAACATAGTGCCTTAACACTATATGCGAAATACAGAGTGAAGTTACAAAAAAATTGTTCAGTTGCCGCTCGTGTAAACTAATAATTTCCATTTCCTCGCTTTAGCAAAATAAACCCCGTCGTTGAGCTCTGCCACTCAAAACGCAGCATTATCGGAACTTGGCGGAAAGTAGGGAACTTTAGATTCACAGATTCCATCTGTTTACCCTGCTATAAGCGTAATATAGCGTGAAGCAAGGCTGCGGGTGACAACTAGTTTCTTATATAGTGGGCGTAGGAAATATATAAAATTAATTTGTTTACTAACGCAAATGCATTCAATGTCGCGTGAAGCGAACTTTATTTACGTTGCGGATGTTTTTTTTTAATTTCATTTTTTCTGTCGAACGTCAACATTTGTTATTCTGTGATTCTGTGGAGATTTTTCATTGATATTTAGCTTTTTGATATATATGTATATAAATATTTATAAAATGCATATTTCATTCCCGATATATTTAATGGTGACGTCCAAACAAAGGATGTTAAAATGAATAAATATGGCATAAAGGTCTTTGCCTTTGCTAAAATTAAACGAGTGCGTCGAGAAAGTACGTAGTGATGCGCCACTGTTGTTATCGCAAATTGGTGATAGTCAACGCACAACCAAAACTTCATAACGTAAAACGCTGAAATTTGTTGAATAAGTTAATGTGGAGTGAATAGAAGTACTAAAAAATATTTTAAAGATTCTACAGAAACGAAAAAAACAAAATTTTATGTCTTCTAGTTCTCACAAATGACATTACAGCGTCAGTTGGTTACAATATTGAACATTTAAGACAACTTATAATTATAAGTATAGTATTCAGTATTTTCATGTTTAATGAAATGTTCGGACATAGAAAATAAGTATTACAGAATTAAAATTTAAAAAAATTATAGTAAAAAAATAGATTATTTGATTGAACTTATATCTGTTTATAGTAAACAAATTGCGTTTCAATCTAGTCTACATACGAAGTAACAGACACGAGCGTCTCTAAAAATGGCCAAAAAAATGACACATAAATTTTTGGCACGACGCAAATGACGCATTTCGATGATAGATTTATGGGTTTCAACATTTTATTTATAATACCCGTGCTACTATTGTATAGCGTAATTTAAATAGTACTGAGGTGATTAACATTCTAAATATAGCAATTAAGTTACCCGCGTGTAAAATTGACAATTTAAGATTATATACATATCATATATTTTTTTAACTCTTGGTGCAAAATTGTTAGTTAATAAATCTAAACACAAATATTTCGTAGACAACCATTCCCATTAAATCACTTTCGTTTCCCATTTGCCGCCTAATTCTAGAAACATTGCGTGTTGAGGAGAACGGTGTTGTCTTAACTCTATGGTTTTAGGCCGCCTCTGCCTATCCTGCTATTTGCGGGATATAGTGGTAAACTAAAAAAATGCTATTATATTTTTTTTACAATAACAAAATATCAATTTATATTAATATATTATAGAAGTATCAAAGAATCGAAATATTCTATCGATATTAGCGAAAGCCATCACTATCTATACAAATGAACGAAAACGGATGCATTGACGTTACTATTTATAATTCCAAGGCGTATGTAAGTCAAGTGTAAGAAGAACGAGACCGAGTCTGTTCTCTGAATTGAAAGCAATCGAGATATTTCTATCCAATACAATGACGTTTTAGATAATAAAACTGAAAGGAAATAACAATTACGATTGATTTATGTGAAAATTATGATGGCGATGCGAGAAATTAGTATTAATTTCATTTCTTTATTTCGCTGTATCCCGCATATAGCAGAGTTGACATAGGCAACATTGTATTACACACTCCGTTCCCCCCTTTTGCCTTATTTTTGAAACATTTCAGGTTGAGTAACAGAGTTCAAGCTGCACTTTCTCTTGTTAGTAGAGAGAAGGTATGAAGATAACTCATTCCCTCGACTTGGTATGAACTCACAACCGAGGCGTTTACCTTAACAGGCAAACGTTGTGCTGTGGTTGTGGCACGACGCCACAGCGGCCTGTTTCATATGAAGATATTAATTTCATACATTAAACGTTAAGTGTACTTCGATAGGATGGTCCAAGTGACCACTGGAGTCCAAAATAGACAGACACATATAGATTGTAAAGACTTTTATTTCGATGTTCAAAACACAGAAACTGTAAATATAATTAACATCTATAGGCATATTCATAATAACTATAGGCATACTTATTTTAATAGGCAGCAGGGTAGGTAGATGGAACCTAGTGTTAGAACACTCCGTTCCCCATTTTCTGCCAAGCTCTTAAGGCATTGCAAGTTGAATGGCGAGCTCAACCATCGCGCATTGCTCGTTGCCAGAGCAAGGAAATGTATTTTTTTTTATTAATATTAAATATCATTCATTCCCCCGTGTGGGAATCAAATCCACAACAGCCGCGCATACAATCACACGCTTGTGCTCTTGCACCACGACTGACCTTAATCATAATATTTTAACAAAAGCTTATTTTTAATGTTTAGAGTTTATTTATATAATTATTTTTGGTGCAAATGAAATTACTTAAACAAAAGTGTAGTCTAAAATAAAACTTCGATTTGGCAGGAAACTGCAACGGGCAACGTGCTTTCGGTTGAAAACTGGAAATATTTGTTTCCGTTTGTTTTAAAAATACTTTGTAAGGGAGTTGTTGATAGAAGAACTTTACCTAATGTTATTTAAAATAGAATTTTCATTAAAATATATAATACCACATTGTTTAGAGGGTAGAAGAGTGTCTAAACACTAAGTTCTGAAAATTGAAATGATTAATTTTAGATAGTAAGTACATGAATATTCATATTTTTTTGAGCTTCGCGCTGTATAACGCAAAAACCAGGATAGGCAAAGGGAACCTACTATTAAGACACTCCGTCCTTATTAAGCCTATCATTCTCCTCTTTCTGTCACATTCTTGAAGTATTGCATATTGAGAGGCGGAACTCAACGACTCTATTGCCTCGCTACAGAACGAGGAAATGAAAATATTAAATTTTTATTTCCCTCCAGTGGGAATAGAATGTTTAGACGAACGAACGTTTATCGAACGCGAAGAAAAACCTGTGGCTGAAAAAAATGATGTTTCCATAACTTTAGACCAGAAAGCTATAAAAAAATTAATAAAATTCTGAACTACTTTGATCTAAGAGATGCATTAGTTTTACATCTTTTATATTCCACTTCTGTGGGCACTTTATGGCTTATTTTTATTATTAACAAACACGATATGTCGAGAGTTATATGTACTCGTAGGTTTGATACTCAATTTCGGATTATATATATATATTTATTTTATATATTATTCATTTTTACACCCAAATATATAAACAGATACTTTCTCGATGCAGTGAAACAGTGTGTCAGTTTACACGATGGTTCTAAGTAGGTTCGTTCGTAGGTTCGCCCAAGATATAATAAAAAAAAGTTAAATATTTTACATTTTTGAAGTGTTATTCTATACTTAGAAAAGAAAAAATATTTTTTAAATAAACATTTGCCTTATGGATTACATGAAAACGATTAACCTGATGGAATGTAGCCTAAAGCCTTCCTCTATAAGTGGACACCATCTAAAATAATCATTAAAAAATGTTCAATTCCTGTAATTCCTGAGATAAACGTGTTCAACTAAACAGACTTTATAACATTAATATAGGTGTATAAATATATTTGTTAAATAATATTGTTTAATTTTTCTCAATATGTAAAACAATATAAGTATAGGTACTACTGAATTCCTATAATTTATGTAACCTTTTATTACTATTTACGAAGCATATTATGGAAAATTTACTAAGAGCACATTATCAAACAATTATTTACGCTTCATAAATACATTAGAAACGTTAAAATATGCAAAATATCGCAAGCTGTCTTATAAAGCACACGTTTATGTGATGGTCTCTTGTTTGGTTATTAATAAAAATGAACAATTTAATAAAAAAAGTCATTATTTTAATTCATTAATTAAAGAAAAACAAATATTTTTTAATATATTTCTGTTAAAGAAAAAGTCTCAATGATTATTTACAAATGATTTAAATAGATTTTTTTATAAAATATTTAATTTAAAAAGAAACTAGTATATTATCAATTTATAAATTAATATTTAATAATATCACAATTTCCGAACGCATTTGACATTGACAGCCCGCCATGTTCAACTTCTTCAAGCGGAAAGGCGGGAAAGCCGAATCGCCCGAGTGCTCCCGAAGTCAAACGAAAACGATCCCGACTGCGACGGTCGACTCCCGCGCAGCGCCATACGAAAATGACGCAACAAAAGAAAAATCCACACAAAAAGATGTAGTAAACCTCCTTTTACCTACCACTAATTACAATCAAAAGACAGGAGTCAGTGCCTTGTTACAAATAATGGGTAAACGCAAAAGAAACAAAAGAAAACGGGATAAATGTAGCGAACTTCGGGCCGATGTCACTCCTACGCCAGCTAAAAATAATCAAGACGCGGTCCAACCGTCCGACAATCCGGCCGACTTTGTGAAAGCTCTTGTGTTGCAAAAATACGGTAAACCCGATACTAAACAGCACGTGTCTAAAGTTTACGTTTCTAATGAACGCGAGGAGGAAGACAAGAAACATGCCGAAGCTTTACTTCGAGAAATAGCCAAAAGCATCGATTGTACGATTGACAAACTAAATGAGAAACAAATGGGCACTACGGACAGTAAATCTACTAAATCCGTATACGAAAACGTTGAAAATAATATAAATAGTTATAAAAATGATTTGAGAGGGGAATTGGATAAATTATTGTGTAAAGATGAGAAAAAAGAGGAAATAGCGGGTGCAGACTCTCCTGCCAATAGGAAGTCGAATTTGAAGCCACCACGCTCTGACAACGAAGGCTGTTCAGACGACGATAGATCCGACAATGGTAGAAAGAGAGTGACATTTAAAAAACACATTATTTTCGATGATGGTGAACAGCAAACCGACGAAGAAGTGGGTTCGTCATTCGAATCTCTTACTTCTGAAGAAGCTGAGTATTTAGAAGACTTGCCAGATAATGATGAAATGTTAGGTGGTTATTTAGTTTCGAATAATGACAATAAAACTATTATAAATGTTTCTCAAAATGAACCTATAATAAAAGTTGAGTGTGTGGATGATTTACGACGTATATCAGGTGATAACAGTGATAGCGGTTTTATTGAAAGTGATAGGAACGAGTCAGGTGATGAAACATGTGATGTTAGAATTGAGAGTGGAGAGAGTGGGAGTGAGGAGGAGATTATAGAAGAAATAATCGAAGAAGTTGAAGAAGAAGAGGTTGAAGAAGAAAGCGACGTAGAAATAGTAGAAATAGACGAAAATGATGAAAATTCGTAAGTACAAATGATATAGGTATTTTTTATATTATAAGTACTTTGTATATAAAAATGCGTATTTAATAATAATTGCTAAAATATCGCTTTTATGTTCTATCTTTATATTACTTTTTAATTTCTCATAGTATTAAATAAATAAGAATTCACCTTTGAGTATTACGTAGTATACCGACTTTAAATCCCGGTACTTCCTTTGTTTTGTACTATTCTTTTGTAGTGACAAAATGAAGTGACGGAACTCAACGCCACGCTTTGGCTTGTCAACAAAGTAAAGAAATTGTAATAATATAAATATAATTATTCCGCCAAATGAGAATCGAACTCTCCACCGTCACGGCCCCACTGCGACACGACGACGTTAATTAAGTTCGACTTAATGATTTATATAATTGTTAATTTGTTCCAAAGACGCACAGAGTGGTCACGAGTCATTTCTTGCGCAAAACATAGCGTCACTTCTTCGCATTAGAATAACTGACTCTAAAATTATCTAGAGGTACACATACTAATATTATAAAACTGAAGAGTTTGTTTGGTTGCTGGTGCTAATCTCAGGAACTTCTAATTCGAAAAAATAAATATAAAAAAATAAATAAAAATCTTATCGATTTAACCCTAACCCACTGTAGCTACTTGCGGTCAGAATTACCACAGCCACTTGAAATATGTCGAGTGGTATTCACGACTCCTTAATTTTTTTACAGGTTCACACTGTTTCCCGGACATGGAGGGGTAGGCAGAGGAAACTTGTGATCCTAGTGTTAAGAAACTCCGTTCCTATTAAGACATATCCGTTCCCCATTTTCCGCTAAAGTCGAGAAGCATTGCGTGTTGAGTAGCAGAATTGAATTCCGCGCTTTTCCATGTTACCCCTGGTAACGAGGAAATGAAAATATTAAATATTCTTGGATCGGGAATCGAACCCACAACGTCTTTACAAGTACCCTCTGCCTACTCTGCTATGTGCGGGATACGTGAAACGGGCGGGATATGTGCGGGATACGTGAAACTGAAATAAAATATGTATTGACACTATATTAAATACGATTTTACCGGTTTCTTGTTTTTTACAAATTATCTATTTTATCACTAGATTAAAAAAACAGACACCAATCAGAGTCACTTATCACTACATTCTCAGAAAAAAATGTCATACTCATAATGCAATTTCCGGAGGTCACTTGTGGAATAGAATAATATGACTTACGTGACTGTAATTGCAAAGGTTGCGGGTTCGATGCCCACTTACGGTAATAATTATCACTCTTGTGAATTAATTATAAGTATTTAGATATATCACGCGCATCTTCTATATACAAAGAATAGTTATTTCCATTTCACCCCATTACTGTTATCTTATACGTAGGTTTCTGGAGTTGAACCTGGGGTATACTCTTGATACATATATTTATCGTTTATGTGCGTCATTGTACCTCCAGAACGGTCTACAGTGTGGGTCGTACCCGCACTCCCTTTAAAGCCAAGGATAGAAGTTTGACGTGTTTGTAATCTAATTATTTTTAATTACTACGGCTAATTCGCTTTCTTAAAGAAGACTTTTAATATTGTTTATATCTAGATATTAGTATGTAGGTACTAGGTATCAAACATTTTCATTTCCTAGATCTGGTAACGAGACAAAACGTGCCGTTGAGTTCCGCCACTCAACACGCCATGCCTTCAAAATTCGGTGGAAAGTGGGAACGGAATGTCTTAACACTAGGTTCCCAATTTCCCTCTGTCTGCTGTGTGTGGAACACAGTGTGAACCTGAAAAAATATTACATATCATCCCACGTCACCAAGCAGCCATAAAGAAAATATTTGTATGAAACCATAAATGTTTTACGATATTTATTAGAATATCCGCTGTAAAATAAGACTGTCGCCATAGTGGCACAGCGTCTGGCGTGATGGGGTGATGGGGGTCGATTCCCACTCGGGAGACGTACGTTATAAGTAAAAATTTTGAACGGAGTGTATCAACACCAGATTTTCTTCACTGTACAGCAGATGCGAGTAAACAAAAAATTCGTGATCATTTCCTAACAACGAAAAACGTGGGAAGTGTGTATTTACACACTGTATGGCAAAATTCCAAAATGCAGACAAAGAATTAGATTTAATACTATGAGTCATTGTTTTTACTAATATATTATAAATATTGAGCCATTGCACCCGGACGTTGCAGGGCCATAAGGGTGTGACAATGGTTGTGGGTTCGATTCCTACTCGGAGAGATGAACAATTTTACATTTTAATTTTCTTGGCCTTTAACCCTGAAGGGGTGAAATAGGGATTGAGAAATTGTATGAAAAAATCTTTAAATCGGCACCAATTTTTCTGACTCTTAAAAATATTTCATTGAACACTTTTTTCATGGTATATTAGAATTCATCCCTAAAGGTAGAAATACGTGGGAGAAGCCGCGCGTTTCCGCTAGTTTATTAATAAAATTCGTATCCACACCCACTTCCAAAGTATGTATGCCACGACCATACTTGCGTTTTCACTATATTTACATAGAAATTAAACTTGAATTTGAAACGCTCGGTTGAATACTGTTACTTTTGTTAAAAAAGTAAAACACATGTTCCTAAGTATTTGTGTAATGAAAATACATACATACATATATTAGCTTTATGTATGTTAATTAGTGTGTAAACATGCGAGGAATATGTTAACTGTCTAATGTTTTACAGTGGAGTGGAATTTTATGTGTGGGGAGCAAATTCGATGTTTTTTATAAGTAGGTAGCTATATGAAATTAAAAAAAGAATGTAATTTGACTATAAACACGACGATTGTAGGTTCGATT
This sequence comes from Heliconius melpomene melpomene, assembly GCA_000313835.2. NCBI lineage: Eukaryota > Metazoa > Arthropoda > Insecta > Lepidoptera > Nymphalidae > Heliconius > Heliconius melpomene. The sequence continues at coordinate 47,899 of HE671949.1, forward strand.
CCCATTTGATTATATTAAAATTATCGTCATTTCACCACTCTCTGGTAGATAAAACACGGAGTTGATTTCGGATATTCTTGAAAATTAAACTTTGATGTCGGAAATGAAAATGGGGTGTCCTATCACTATTTTCCATCTCTAAACAGCGTGAAGAAATATATAATAATTTTATGGATTTTATGTGTATTCTTACTGCCTTGTAACTAGTAGTGTCTTTACACTAGGTTTACCCTATCATGTTATATGCTAGCATGAATTTAGGTCGATGTGAACGTACTACAGTAAGTGACCTCAATATAAACTAAGTTTATAGTTCAGACCTAAATCAAAATAAACTTTCTAGATCTAGACTAAACACACGCCTGAATTACGGCGTTGAAACCCGCCATTAGTGTCTCACAATTTCTTGTTAAATTACATATTGTAAATAACATATAACTTTATCGAAGTTTCATATTGATACTAATTTTCTGTCTGGGGGACCCTGGGATCTCAGTCTATAAATATATTTTTTTAGACTGAGATCACTTTTTAAATTCACAAATGTTAGTGTTTTAAGATGCTTCTCGTAGACCTACAATTACGAAATTTTAACTTTGTCGAATTTTATAAATTATACGTACCATTGACCTACCTACAATCGTGAAATTAGTACGGAACCCGCAGTGCACTTGGTCGGCTATATCCCCAATGAATTTGAATGTATTCAAAAACCAGAAGCACATAAAGATAGATTTGCGAAAACAAATTGGAATTTTATCGTTTCTTTAAAATAAACTTATAGGTATTTTATTAACGCATGTTCTTTATCAGTTGAATTCTTGTTAAATAATATTTATAGAGGACTACATAAACTGGTTGTAGGTTCAATTTCCACCTGGACTAATGAATTATTTCCATTGCTTAGGTCTGTTAACAAAACAAAGTGCAGCTTCGCTACTCATCACGCAATTTATTTAAAATGGACTTCGATATAAATCTCTTTCAGGAAGGATCTCGTCAGCCAAGAGAGCAGGTTCCAATCCCAGGTAGCTGCGTTGACTGAGCTAGCTGACACAAGATGCGATGAGGCTGAACGCGCTAGGGAGTTGCTCGTCGCTTATAGAAAAGAAATTGAGGCGAAAGACCAGGAAATTGAACGTAAGCAAAAGTTTTCTTTTTGCCCACTTTGGGTCGACTTTTCGAGTAGTAGACTTAAGCCTAGGGCATATGATTTCAAATTCTTCATAGAAATGAATAAATAACAACGGTTGCGAGTTTGATATCCCACCAGGGGGGTGAATTTTTGTCAGTTCCCCGCTCTGGCAAGGTACAGCACGATCCATTGGGAACACTGTATTGGGAACACTGTACTATACACACAATGTATCAAATTTGGGTGGTAAGTTTAGAATGGAGTGTCTTGACATTAGGTTCCATCTATAAGTTCTCTAGGTAGTTCCACCATATAGGCATATGTGGGAAAAGAACTAATCTTTAGATTTTTATATTTTAAGACCGATGAAGCTATTCTTGAAGCATTTCAATTGATCCCACATGCATTTTGCGAAATTGAAATATGGAGTGAAGTGGATTTAATATTAGTTTCTCTTTATCTATCCCAGCAAGGTCAATCGCAGATGTTCTGATGGCACTGCGTCATCATAGTCTAAAGCTAATTTCATATTATTTTCTTTGTTCACATAGAAGTTTTAGTGATACATTACTCTTTTCTCCACTCTCTTCGCCTTTGTATATAAAATATCTGTTTCGCACTGCAAAGTCCAGTTCAATTTTAGCCCATGTCCATCAACACCAAGTTAATATGAGATTAATTATGAGATAAGGTGCGTATATGCTAAGAAAGAATAAAGGCCGTATGCCTGCAACGCCGTAGTTTTAGGTTCGATTTCCACATAGAGGAATTATTTTTTTTCCATTTCCTTGCTCTGGTAATAAGATAAAGCGCGGCGTTGAGTTTCTTAACTTAGAATATATACGAGTATACTTTATTGCACTTTAAAAAATAACTTATAAGTAAAACAATATACCACATTAAAGTAGAAAAAGGATTAAACACACGCTTTCAAGTATCAAGTTGGTATCCAATACGAGCAATACTTGCAATACATGTCAAACCACGTTTTTTTTAAATCGGTTAAAATGTGTATTACACATTTAATAACGAATCAAATTACAATTGATATCTATGAAATAATCGAGTATTCTCATGAAATCTACATCCTGGCTGGACGCCAGGGACCATTGAGAAATCACTGTGTTTATGTTATTTATACAACAAGATACCATGTGACTGTGTAGCGTGTGTCTATTTAGAAGCGGTCTATTGTCGAGGTTACAGCTTCAAATCCCATATAAAGATTTCCGATTCCCGGTTTCTGATACAGTGTGTGTTGAGTGGCGGAACTTAATGAACAAGGAAAATGAAAATATTTTATTTCCTCGAGTGGGAAGAGATCCCACAACCTGTCGCATTTACAATCGCACACGTGTGCCTCTACGCGACACCTGGCCTCTGGCGTCAATTAATTTATAATTAGTCTGCCGATTTAAAACTTATCCCTATATTCATCATTTCAAAGAAAGGAGAAAGAAAAAACTAATATATATATATCACCACCTACGTGATGTACCTACTCTCGTACAAGGAATTAACATTGACTTCACTTCAACTGACATGACTGACATGACTTAAATTTTGCCAAAACTTAAAAGGGTAATTCCAATTGCAATAAACAAAATAAATCTTCCTCTTGGCTGCTTCATACAATAGGTACATTGTTCTTCAAACTGTCACACGCTAACGCTACCTTGGAATTACCAAAATAACTTTAAAATATTTTAATATACCTGTATATTTTCTTACCATTTTGTATTTCCTCATGTCTTGGGCTGTAGGCAAAAAAAATCCCTCAAGATTATACTTCTTGCTTATTAAACTCCAACGGAAACTAAGGTGTTAAAGAATAAGGTGTGTGTATGTGTATATCTGTATGTCTGTGTCATCGTAACTCCCAAACGAACGAATGAATTGTGGTCTCTAGTTTATTTTGTTTGAAATGTGGTTTAATCGAGAGTTCTTAATCACGATTCAAGAAAATATTTTTATTTGTTTGGAGAGCATCAGCTTCATTTTAGTTCAGTTGAAAAAACGTAACGAGAAGAATTTATATACAGAGAAGAAAGAAAATTTCTATAAATAGAAGAATTTCTAAACATTATACCTATTAAAAGAACCAGTAATTACCTTGTCATAAAGAAAGCCTGTAGTTAATCCTATATTTTTCGTGTTTTCAGAACTCAAAAATGATTTAGCTGCTGCCTACAAGGAATCGGAATTGGTGAGGCAAAGGAGTCGATCCTTGGAAGAAGAACTCGCCGCGGCCAGACGCTGTTCTGCCGACTTGGCTGACCAATTACAAAGGAGGATAGGTATATTTTACTATAACATATTATATTTATATTTAGCTTCACGCTGTATCACGCATACAACAAGGTCGATAGTATGTAGTGTTTAGGCACGCCGTCCCCAAGTAGGTACAGCTTAATTTTTGAGGTATTTAATTTTGAGTGATGGGACTCAACGCCGCGTTTTATCTACACCAAAGCGAGTAAATAAAATCATTCGTTACCCCTAATGGGAATCGAAACCCTAATCATCGTGTTTACAGTAAGATTCTGTGCCTTTGCCCCACAGCTAACTAACCAACCAGTAGTTCTTGAGATTACCGCGCACGATTAATTTTATTTTACTTTGATGTTTTACAGAGGATGCCATCAAAAATCTTAGATCAGAACTCAAAGATGCTGATGCACGTCGAGCTGAACTGGAGGCAAGAGTGCAAATTTTGGAAAAGGATAAAGAGAGGCTGGAGCTTGAGAAGTTACAGCAAGAGGAGAAGGCTAAAGAGGTAAGAAGATGGATAATGACACAGTGAAGTGCAATTTGGTTTGGTTATATAGATTTTTTTTAAAACAATATTTTTTTATAAAAACAATAATTTATCTTCATTCACATTGGAACTTTGTGGTGTGCCACTAATCTGACTAGTAGAGTGTTGTTAGAGAATAAATTGTTGTTTTTTTTGTTGATGATCATTACCATCATCATCATCGTTAGAAATATGTCAACAATGACCTTCAACTCCCAGGCCCTAGCGCTAGCGGAAGCGGACACAACAAAGTGGCGTCAGGCGCACGAGTCAGCGCGCTCGCAGGCGGCCGCGCGCGCCGAGCGCATACTCACCGACTGCGAGTGGAAGATGAGGGAGCTGGAGAAGAGGGCCAGAGACGCAGAAAAGGAGAAGAGGGAGGTGAGCGTTTATATTAGATTGTTATTAGCTTTATTCTGTATTCGGTACATAGCAGGGTAGGCAGAGGGAACCTAGGAATATAGTGTTGCACTCGTTCTCCACTTTCCACCAAATTCTCGAGGTGTTGCGTGTTAAGTGGTGGGACTGAACGCCGCGCTTTTGTCTGAAGTAGCGTAAATATAAGCGAAGAAGTGTAAATATTAAATATTTCATTTCCCTGAGAGGGGAACGACGACGGATTCGACTCGACGTACAAAAGATACCTTACCACGTAAAAAATAACGTTAAAGTTAAGTTCGTCTTAAATATTACAGTCTAAATAATATGTGCCAAATGATCAACAATTGGTACATATTATTTATTGGATGTAAATTAAATGATAATTGTTTGGGATGTTTAACAACGTTTAAATAGAATCTGAATGTTCGTCTTTTCGGAGTGGTGAAATAAAAATAATTTATGCCCCCCAACGGAAAATCGCAAAACGAAATCTTTGATTTCATCGCACAATGATACTCAAATAATATTACAATTTATTTATTTACGGCTGCCGTGGTACAGTGGCATAGCTTTTTATATAAACACAGTTGTCAGTTTAATTTTAACACAAAACTATTTCTCATTCTCCAGCTTACAGAATCATTGGAGGCACTCAAATCAGCACCACCCTCTGCCTCTCACATCGCTGAACTACAGCAGCTAAGAGGTCTTGCATCAGAACAGCAGAGATCAGTTCAGTCTCTCACTCTACAGCTACAGAAGGTAGAGACGAGAGAAGAATCACTTAAGTTGGAGATACACAGGTTGAAGGATTTGCTGGAGAAAGAAGAAAGAGTTAGGCAGGATAGGGAGGATCAGCATTTACAGGTTACAGTGGATTTTGTTTGTTAATATTATGCGAAATGGTCAGTTACAGTTAAGTCGTCAGTTAATCTACCAGTTGAACAGTCACTCAATGTTTTAATAAAATACAAAAATCAAATAAATAATACTTATTTTTTATTAGATATTTAGATAAATCTCATATGAGCTGACAAAAAAAATTAACAGAAACAACAGAACCTAATTTTTCATAAGTCATTTAATATTTATAACTACCTACATAATGCAATAATATCTGTGGACTATCGCAGGCTATAAACCGCCTCGAGCACCAACACGCTGCCAGCATAGACGCGCTCAAAGCCGAGCACTCAAGCGCCCTGTCGGCGGCGGCGGCGTCGCGGGCGCTGCTCGAGCGCACGCTGGCCGAGCGCAGCCGCACCGCGCTCGCCGCCCTGCGCGCAGACTCCGAGCGCGAGGCCAAGAACGCCGAGCGCAAGTTGCGGGAGCTGGGAACGAGGGTAATCGGTTTTTTTTAACTTCACACTGTATCCTGCACTCAGCAGAGTAAGCAGAGAGAACCTTGTGTTAACTCCACTTCCTTTTTTCTGCCGAATTCTGGAGGCATTGTGTGTTAAGTGACGGAACTCACCACCGCCCTTTAGTTCGACACCTGAACGAAAAAATGGAAATATTAATTTAAATAAATATTTCATTTCGTCGAATGGGGAATTTGCTCTACTTTGAAAAACTTATTTCATAATCTCTTAAATATATTTCATAATTTATTTTGCACGGTAGGCAGCTCTTGTGTTAAGACTAGACTCGCTCTGTCTTTCCTGCTTTATGCGGGATACAGCTAAAATTATTTTTTTCACTTACAGTTTGAAAACCTAAAAGAAGTGCTGGCATCAAAGGAATCTCAATTCGAGTCCGCTATCGCCGAGGCCCACAGCAAGGCCGACTGGGACATCCTGCAGCTCCGACACTTATTAGACAAAGCTGATATTAATTACGCGAACAACATTGACGCTATGAACGAGAGATTTGAAAATGAAAAAGGTAACATCCGTTTAGACCGATTTTTGTAAATCTAAATTTATCTTAAGCGTGAAGTATTTAAACGAGAAAGCACCAAACATACCAAAAGCAATAGAAAACGGCATCTCAAGATCGATCTCACAAATGAGAGCTATTTATCAATACAAGCCTAAGTTTTTTGCTTTTTACCCAAATTCGAAAGTTGAATGGCGCAACTCAACGCCCAATTTTGACTATTACAGTTGGGAATAGAAAAAAAAATCTTAACATTCCCCACTCCATGGAGGCCTGAGTATCTTAATATCAGGTTCCCTCTGTCTACCGTACTATATATTTCTTAATTACGTAAAGCTAATGAAAAAATATAAAACAATATACAAATTCCAGAACAAATAATAGAAGAATGGTCAGAAAAATTAAAAGAAGTAGAAGAAAGAGAACGAACAGCAGCAACCGAAGCGAAGAAACTTTTAGAATCTACCAGACTTCATCTCATCGCTGAGAAGAATGACCAAATTAATAAACTTAAAGAAAAACATCGGCAAGAGATGGGTAAGTTTAAACAGCAGGGTTTCTGTGTGCTAGACACAGGACAGGACACGGCGTGAAGCTGATTTTTTTTTATTTTTTTTTCTTTTAGACGACCAATGGGACAGATTCATGTCGGACAAAGAAGATTGTCTCGAACGTATGAAGAGGGAGTGTCGGCAAGAGGGCGACGAGCAACGAGCTAACCATGAAGTACAGCTTTTGGAGGAAATAAAAGGTATAATATAATTTAAGCCAGCAATCTTTAAGCCAGTTTTGGTGTAGGGCACAAGCATGCAACTGTTAACGCGACAGGTTATGGGTTCGATTCTCACTTGAGGAAATAAAAAATTTAATCCATATACAGGTATATTGTATAATATATATACAATATACCGAATGAACACATATGAATAAATACTTTTGTACACATTATACAAATATTTTACAGACATAATAGATTAATCCATTATGTAACTAATCACAAAAATAATAGTCTAGTTGTAAATATTTTTTTATTACTTTTTTCTAGAACTAAAATCACAGATAGAATCAAAATCGTTAGATTATGAGGAACTATCAAATAAAACAGCGGCTTGCGGTAGAACGTTGGCTGTCACTGAACAAGAGTTGAGGTAAGAAAAGAAAACTGCATGCTTTTTGTTTTTTTAACTGTCAAAGATTGATGCTATGGAAATTATAAAAAATCTGAATTCTAATATCTTTTGAAGTATTATTTGCACATTTAAAAAAATGGAAGTTGAAAGAAAAAAATAATAATGAAATAATATATTTATTGGCACCATATACATTTATTGAAGATATCTTAGCAAATACGTGCAATGGGTTGTGGGTTCCATTTCCACTTTAGTGACGCTTATGTTTGAAATATCTTCAGTTTTCAAATCGCATCTGCACCAAGGGCCTCTCAATATGTTATATTTAAAGAGCATAGTATTTAACAATAAGAAAGGTTAAGAAAATATATTTTTTTAAATTTTATTTTTAAATAATCAGTTTTCTTATAATTTCCATGGTACTTTCTCACTGTTATCTAACCACCATTCCTACCTCCAATTAAAATTGGTAGCTAAGTTCGTCCAGATTTTTAAATTAAATTAAAATAATCAATAAAACAAAAATAACTTAAACAAAAGTGTGTTTTTACTAAAATAAAAAAAAACTATGAAAAAAATATTGTCTTTTGGAACTATTTGGCTACCAAGAATGCATGACAAAATTTCATTTCATACATTACTAATTATTAAATGTGGAAACGTATTATAAAAATTAATTGGATTTCTGAAAAAATGTAGAAACGTACTTTAAAATTGAATTGAATTTCTGAAAAAAACGTACTTACAAGCGTTCGCGCTTAATAGCGTTCTATATCTTTCTATCATATAAAGAGAGACAAGGACAAATGACAGATATACATTAAAACTAATACAGATTGATAATAATTTTATAATTTATTTTTATGTGCGTTTCTTGTTTTAAATCCATTAATACTATAGAAAATTCACAAAACACATCACCATGTATTTCACATTTATATCACATGACTCCAAAAGGCAGTATTTTTAGCGACTGTGTAGTTTTTTAAAAAAAATACAACATTCAATACTTGATATAATAATATAAAATGTCAATTTATAATTTTTATCATTGTAAATAAATATTTACAATTAAATATATATCTAATATTAATATAAGCTATGCATAGAAGAAAAAATATATTTAAAAAAACTAAAGTATTAAAACTTTCATAATTAATATGATTTTATGTTAAATTATCTTTAATTTCCTTATTTTTTAAATATTTACTTTTCTAAATTTAAATATATCGAAAATTATTAATTATCAAATAAATGTTTGCTTTATTATTAAAATTTAATATCGTATGTGTACACAATATTTAAAGAGCACAAAAATGCACATAGCACAAAACCTTCATTTTGGACGGTAGGATATAGAAAAAACTTAGTTATAAGTCATTAAGGCCTTGTAGCGTATTGGGACAGTATCTGACTGTTTAGTGAGTGGTTATGGGTTCGATACCTATTCGGGAGAATGAAAGTGCGGCCTTGTGTTCCACCACTTAACGCGGAATGTTTTGAATTCAAGAATAGGAGAACGGAGTGTTATTATGTATCTTTACGGGGAATAAAGCATAAAGCAGAATAAAATAAGATTCCATACTCTAGTTTCTAGCAATATATAGAGGCGGTTGTAAACTTTATCTGAAACTTTATCTAAATGAACATGCCAACTCAACAACATCACAATCATGTCAGTTTTATATTTTTATTATTACTTTTCTACTGACGTAAGATTGGCCAACCTAGTCTAGTAATACTTCGTTAGTGGTGGAACCCAACGCTGCGCTTTATGTTGTCATGCTCTTAAATGAAATTAATTTATATGTATTCATAAATGATAAATAGACCAATTCGTTATTTGTGCAAATTGCCTCAAAGAAGAAGAATTAAGAAATATTAGGTATTACATAAAAAAAAATCAATCAAAATAATTATTATTGTACAGTAAACGATGGATAGCTGCCCCTTGTGTCTGCGCTCTCTTTTCTCTTCGCCTCGCCTTCATACTGCTACTAGTACTCGCTGGTCTTCTATATATTCGAAATAAACGGAAATACACATGAATATGAAGAAATGATACTATAATAAATTGCATTTTAAAATAAAATATGTATGTCGAATATTTGTAGTCATTTTTATTTATTTAAATATATTTACATATATTTTATTTATTCGTTAATTGTAACTTTAAACAAGCTCAACTAACTGAAACATAACATGTATTATTAGATTTATATAGGAATAAGAAAATTATAAATTGTATATCTAAAAGTAAATTAATATTAATATACTGCCTATTTGGACTGATGTTTATAAATCATCATACACATTACAAATATAAATATGTTCATTTATTTTATCTATGTCAAACATTTCATATTCTAGTCATTTTTTTATCTGTACAAAAATGAAGGCGACAGTGACAATGATGACAGTTTTAAAAACATCTTATAAAAATAAAGAAAATTTTCGTTTTATTATTAAATGTTTAGAAAAAAGAATATTAATATGTTCGATATGAAACCTTCACTTTTGTATGAATTAAAAAATATACATTTATTATCATTTTTATAATTAAATATAATTATGGTTTAATTATTCAAAATTGCTCAATTCTAACGCTTGTCATGTCATTGTTTTTTTTTAATAAAATTATTTGACATTTCTTTGTTTTTTTTTATATTTAATCAAAACTTTCTTGTAATTTATAAGTCCTTTGAAAATACGAAAATAAAAAAACTATATAGACATTTCTACTATTTCCTTATATAATTTTGTTGTGCCTACAATTTAAAATATGTTTTTATAAAGTAAAAGCTATACTAGATTAGTACTATAAATAGTATATTTTGACAAAAACAAACACATTATGCCAAAAACACAATAAGCACACAAAACTCATAACTTCTATTTTATTTAACCCTTGCCCTTAACTAACAAAGAGAAGCGTTGGAGAGAGAGAAAGAGTTGAGAGAGAAGAGAGAAGAAGATGGTACAAAATTAAAACATATCCAAAAGTTGTCGACCGAACAAATCGAGCATTTGACTAGAAAATGTGCGTGCTTAAGAAAACTGTAAGTACCTAGCAATTTAATTTTAATATTAGAAGTTAAAGCTTTAACTTCTTTATAGTTGAATTAATTTTATATGTTTTTATGAATTAGTATGATTTAACTGATATGGTGTCCCAGAGCCGGTCAGAAAGCGAAAACCTGAGTGTGTGAGTGTCAAACTAGATTCTCTCTGACCACCCTACTTTATGTGGGAAACAGCGTAAAGTTAAAAATAATATTAACTTTATAAAAAAAAATAGTCTAGCTAAAAAAATATATGAGGCCAGTCGTGGCGCAGGGAAATAAGTGTGTACTGTAAGAGGGTTGTGGGTTCGATCCCAACAACTCGAAGAAATTTCATTTCTTCGCTCTGATGTCGAGGCAAACCGCCACTCAAGCAATATTAGCAAGCAACACTGTATTTTCAGCAATATATGTTTTCATTTAGTTTCGACGACATGCGCGCTCGTCTCGCGGCTAGAGAACGATCCGCAGAGCAAGAAGTGCGTCTTAGGGATAAGGAACTGCACCATTTGAGAGCTGAAGTTGCGAGACTTACTAAATTATTGATGGAACAAAAGTAAGTAATATATTTACTGCGTACAGTTAACACGCAAATTAAAAAAACGTATACTAATATTATAAAGCTGAATAGTATGTTTCTTGAAACACACTTATCTCAGAAACTATTTGTCCGATTTGAAAACTCATGTCTCATTCACCGTTTTTTTTTTCTTTAGCGCAAAAGTTTTCTTTTAAATATAGTCAATTTTTTTGAGCTTGTCCCGGCGCAGGGACACAAACGTGTGACTGTTAATAAATGCAACACGATGTGTGTTTGATTTCCACTCGACGACATGTATTATTTAATATTTTCATTTCTTCGCTCTGGTGTCGAGGCAAAAGTGCGGCGTTGAGTTCCGCTACTCAACACGCAATGCCTCCAAAACGACAAAAAGTTGGGAGCGTGGTGTCTTAACACTAGGCAGGGAGCCTAGTGTAGAGGGCTACATGCGGAATGCCTACCCTGCTACATGCGAAATATATCGAGAAGCTAATTTTTCTTTATTTTTTAAAAAAAGTCTTGTTATAAAATAAACCTACCTATTTGTTAATAGACTGAATAAAAATATATTTCGTTTGCTGATAATATTTACTAAGTATATGAACTTTGACTGATGTATTATGACTGTAATTTGCATTTACCTATAATTTATTACTAAATGAACAGATGAATGTGGTAAGAGTGCGTATATTTAATTGTTTGTCTGTAAATTTTTTAAAACAACCTTTAGCTTATCATTCATTTATTACATCGAAATGATTTTAATGAGGTCCTTAACAAATCTTCCATAGAAATTGGTTCAATATCATTCAATATCACATACATATTTCTGGAGGGTATTTGTATCTTATATGTACTTGGGTAGTTAACAAGTATTTACTTACATATACATACATAGCTTCAGGCTTTGTCCCTAGCGGGGTAGTTAACAAGTAACAAGTATTTAATTTCAGTTTATTTTTTAAGTAAGTACCCTAATGTCAGTCATGAATATATTATTTCCAGTACTCCTAAATCTGGCCTCGGTGCTCGCACGCGCGCGGACGGATGTGAGACAACTCCTCAAGATGAATCTTTTTTATCCAAAACAGAGCCTCAAGCGTCTAATGTGCAACCAAATGCGCCACGGCGGAAAGGTAAAAAGATTAAAAAAAAATTAACAACTTATGATTTTATTTATTGTAAAATTATTAATAATTTAGTTTTAGTTTAAGATAACCTTATTGTAGCAATGTCATGAAGAATTATGCTATGTACATTATGTCTTTCAAATAGTAAGAAGAACCTAATGTTAAGCAACCACAGTCACATTTGTTGAGTGCCGTAGAGAGCGGGGACATGAAAATAGATAGAGATTAAATTTATAATGAATCCTAGAATATGTTTAAGTAAATAAGGATATAAAAAATATTATCATTACTATAAATTTTCGTACAGGCGGAACCCTTCGCACACCGGAACTAGCACGTAAGCGCCCGACTTTACCCGAACTGCAACCACTTCCGCCGGAAGCGAAGCGAAACAACATGGAGTTCGAACATGGCCGACGACGCGCCAAGAGCGTGGACCTGCCGGCCGTTCAAGTCCCTGTGAGAATTAAACAGTTGGAAGAGAGGAGAGATAAATAAGGAGTATGTAGGAAAGTATTTATGTTAACTGTATACGGCTATTTTTTGTATCTCCTAATATTTTTTTTTGGTTATGGCAACATAAAACATTAGTATATTTTTTTATAGATGCAACTGTTTGTATGTCTAAAATTTATTAAAAAACAGATTGCGTAGTAAAATTGGGTACAATTTAAACTATAAATTTAACACAATTCTCTCTTGTTAGAAACTTATTTTTGAAATAAACGTTTGACTTCAACATCTACAATGTACTCAGAGAGACGAAATAACACAAATTACTTATTTTATATAAAAAAAAAATCAACTTGTAAGTTGTACGTCTCTTGATGACGAAGATTATGATAATTTATCTATTCACATTAAAATGTGCCATAGCTGTATTTGGACGAAACTTGTACTTTATACTCTTTTGTATTCAAATTATCTATGGAAATTAGAAAGTGAGATTTACCGAAGTAAAGGGTATTAAAGGGCACATATGTTTTAATGTTAAGGCAATATTTACTTAATAAGCTTAGAAATGCTATAAATAATACATATTTATTATGGTATAAACAATACTATTATTAATAATCTGTAACTGTTTTTTTTTTACAGCACATTTTGATATTTATATTATTATTATTTTCTACTATACATTATTTAACGTTACGCAAGATCTTTTTTTTTTAAATGTAGAAATACTGTAATTTGCTATTTTTGGATAGCACAATTTTATTTAACTCATTATAGTCGAATATTTTTTTAGAAGTGTTTTTTTTTCTAATAGTGCTGTTTTAAAGCTGCCACTTCTTGCCAGAAAGTAGAAGAAATAATACAATAACAGTAAAATAAGTATACTTATAAAGATTAAGTTCTAGCACATTTGTCTATGAAAAACTTAAACTAAGAAACAAGAAATACAAAAAAATGTCCCGACTATAGTTTTTAATTCTTTGTGCAATAATAATATATAAATAAAAACAAGTGTCATAAGATAAAGTTGTATTTATTCATATAATTTTGATGTAAATATTACAATTTTCATAATAAAATCTTTTAAATATATTTATTTTTTCTTTTTTATATGCCGTTTTGGTCCTCACTTTCCATCCAACTTGAGTCGGAGCCAGAAAAGTGTTGATTTTTATCCATACTGTATTACGTGTAACACAGTTACGAATAGATACGTTACTACGTGAACATCTACTACAAAAATACTACTAAACGTTGAAAATACACGAGTGACTGTGTGCGTCAACGTCTTAACAAAGTCGTCGTCGTCTTAACAAATGGCGTTTTATTTTAAAACGATAATTTTATTATTTATTTTGTTGAAATAATCACTTTTTAATTTTTGGCAAACACTTTCACTCTCTTTTGTTTAATAACTTATAAATATAGAATAAAAAAACAAAGATATGCAAAAAAATATTAAATTTAAATGATTTGTGTCCGTTTACGTCCTTAAATAAATTAAAATTACTCCTTACTTATTCTGTTCACCCCATAAGTATAATGGGGTGTACAGAATTATTATGCAAAGCAACACTATGGTATGGCAACACTAACTTGACAATTATATAACTTGACATTGACATTCCCTGCTTCAAATTTGACATATTACATATTATTCTAACCTCAATAAAAAATAAATACAATTTTAAAACTATTTCGTTTAAAAAATGTCTAACAGTAATTTGTTTATAAAATCAGGGTTTGTTAGAGCTCCATTACAAAACGGAGTTGGTCGCTATGTATGTCAGTTACAAAGAATTGTACTGAAATTCTGTAAAAGCCATGGTTCTAGTCGTGGTTTGAGGTATTTATCAGTTATTTTTATCTATAAACTTTAACTATGCACTGTAATCGAGACATTGCAAAATGAGAGGCAGAATTAAAACAAAATTGAACGCAGCGTTTCAAGACAGTTACGCTCATCTCAACCCTCATGACAACTCACAGGAAAATAAATTACTGTCTTTTCCCTATATTTAGAAAGGCAATTAATAATGTTAATTGCCTAGGTTCACCATTCAACAGGCAATGTCTAGAATAGGCCAAAAGTCGTGATACAGTCATGTCTTAACTCTAGGCCCTGTTTACCCTAAGCTACTCTAAGCGTAAACTTAATAAAATGTTTTGGTACGAGAATTCTTTATAAACTATATATATCTAGTATTATATATCCATGGTTTTATTACAGAGATTTCATTGAACAGGACTTGGTGGATTTTGCGAAGCTAAATCCGAGTGTTGTTGTATATTTGAAGCCTAGGAGACACAGAGGTCCTGTTGTAGTTGGTGAATATTGTAAGTACTTCTATATTTTCTTATACTATACTTCTATTTTTATTTCTTTATTTTAACAATATTTGGAAATTTAAGGCTGCAAAGAATGAGCATGCTATTAGATGGTTATGGATTCAATTTCCAGTGACATTTGTTGTATTGCCATACCTTTAATGACTCCTTAATGACCAGAATGTAGATTATATTATTAAGGGTTTTCTCACACTTTCTGTCAAAGTAAATTTCAGCCATAGTGGTAGTAGGGGGAAATTAGTGTTACACTGCAAATTTCAAAACATTAATTTGTTAAGTGACAGAACTCAACACTATGCTTAGCCTACATGAACAGGAGTAGGAGCATCTCACTCCAACATTGCCTCAATGTGCCACTACATAAAAATAATATTTATAGATATGTCAAAATAATATTTTTTACAGTAAATGGTGATAAAGTATGGATGAGTATGCAAAATAAAACACACTCCGAAATAACTAAATGGATAGAAGTATTAAGAACACAGCAAGGTGACATTGCATCAACTCGTCTTAGGAAGTACCAATATACAGATTATCCTTCTATACAAGGACCTTGGACTCCATTCACCTTTAAAGACCCAGAATTAAATGTAGCTGATTTACCAGACCCTAAGTTTGGTGAAAACAATAGGTTGCCTGTGTCAGCAACTGAAAGGTTGAGAATTATGTTTGAAAAGCAAAAGATTAGAGAGGAGGATGTTAAATTGAATGAATGAATGAATGGGATTTGGTTTTTTTGGGTAGACTAAATTGTTTCTTGTTTTTTTCTTTTAAAGTTTTGTTGTTGTAAATGTATGACAATTGAATTATAATTTAAATACATAAATAAATAATAAAATTGCTAAATATCATTGCATCATCACATTAACAAACTGAAAAAAACTGTTGAATTCTGTTATAAAAAAATAATTTCAACAAATATATACAAACCTTTCCTTCCTTCCTTTATTTAAAAAAACTATAAGAAAAAAAACCTTTTGCAAATAAAACTTTAACCTAAAGAAGGAAAATATACGAAATATGTGTGTTTATGTTCATAAGCACTTCAAACTTTATTCAGCAAATGTCCATTTTTACAAGCTTTTTGTTCTAATATAGTTCTATTGTACATAATTAGATTAGTTATTTTAATATTAGTTTGTAGAAATATAATTGAAAATATATATTGTGTTTTATTTAAATTCCATCTATTGACTGTACACACAACAGTTGTGAGTTCGATTCCCACTAGGGGGAAGTAATATTATTTTAGTACATTTATTTTTTCCTCTCTTGTAAACAAAGCGCATTGTTGAGTATATATCTAAAATAGAATGAAAATGGTGTGTACGACTAGATTCCTTCTGCCTGACTAAATGATATAAATAATAAATTAAAAAGTAAAGTTTTCAAAGTTGTTTATTATAACTTATATAGAACAATATTTGTGCTTGATTATTCAAAAGGCACTTTTTTCTTTTCCTATTTCATCAAAATTTACATTCATATAGTATAACCATGTCATTATCTTATCTAACTTTTTTTAATTGCTAAAATAAATAAACTTTCTAATTGATTTATTACACAAAAAACTAAAAAAAAAACATTTATTTACTTTCAATTGCGAATAAGTAGCATGTTGGCATCAATAACTTAATATTTATTTGTTTTCCTGGAATTCATATATTTTCTTTATAAAGTGATCTTAAATAACAGTTTAATTTTAACTAAACCTTTAACTATGACTGTTTCTTTTATGCACTTTCAAATATCTGGGTGACTTGAACTTACTGCCACAGACATCACAACTGTGAAGCTTTCCATCATCATAATGCACCCTCTTCATATGTGCTAACAAATATGATTTACTTTTTAATACTGAATTGCATATTTTACACTTATGTACACCTTGGTCATGACAGTTCCGTTTATGTGCGGTCAATGTAGCTCTATTCAAAAACATTTGTGGACATTTTGAACATTGTACAGGTTCAGATTTCATTTTATGGAATCTCCATGGTGCTTTAACACCATCATGGACATACATTTGATGCCTTTTTAATGTTTGTCTCGATTTAAAACTTTTATTACATACATCACAATTTAATTTCAAATCAACATGCACTTCTGTCATATGACGACACCAGGATTTATAGTTGTATGTCTTTAAACAAATTTCACATTTATATAGGTGTTTTGTATTTTCTATTGTTTTTACTGTATGAAATAATTTCATATGAGTTTCTAAATGATTTTTTTTATGATAAAATCTAGGGCAGTCATTGCACATATATAGTTTTCTTCTTATCAAAGGCACTATGAGATGTGTTAAGTTATGTTTGTACATAGAAAAGCTGTGAAAAAATTAAATGTTTAGTTAATTTTAAAGAAACATGTTAAAGTATGATTTTTTAAATATAAAGTATATAGAGTAAATTTTAAGAGACTTGTGACTTGTTTGAGCCATCTTAGGGCCTTTGACTGTCTCTGGCTAAAAAATTGTGATTTGACTCGCATTCTGGGAAATAAATATTTATCATTTTCCTATTTCAATAAGACAAAGTTCAGAATTTCAGTTAATGTAATATATGTATTGTGTGTTCACCAAGAGCCCAAGAATAGTATCTTGATATGAGGTGTCTCTATATATCTTGCATATATGTGTAATGTTAAAAGTTATAACATTTGTTTATTGCTCCATCAGGTAGAGGCATATATTTATACTTGCGACAAGTATTAAAACTATATTTTATTAATACATACCTATTGTTAAAAACTTTCAAGCATATAATACAAGTTTGTAAACATTCCTGTTTCAAGTCTAATAAATTAATACTTTCTGTAACATTCGTTGGTATTAGATTTTGTATACACCAATCTTCGTCTACTTCAACTTCTTCTACTTTTACTTTGATATCCAAACCAATTTTTAAATAATTTTCATTATTATCCTCTACATAATCGCGTTCTTCTTTGATTTTTAATTTCTTATCGAATTCCATGATTTAGTTATAATATTAGCATTTTATTTCGAATTTGAATATAATATATATTGGACAAATATAATAACTTTATATTTTAAACTTTGCTGTAGTTTAAAATTTAGCTTTTGACATTTTGAAAGTCTACAATAACAATATGTCACTTTGACAAATGACATTAGATATTTTTTTAAATATGATTATGAAACTTATTTTTTTATGCTTTATCACCTGCTTCATATATTCCATTTTATGTAGTTTTGCGCGCCGGCGTATTTACCAGCAGGCTGAGTAAGCTTGAGCCTAGGGTGACAAAATTGTGAAACAACAAAACTATTTTATTTGCTATCTCATAAAATAAATAGTGTTTGTAGTAGTATAGTCGACTTTAAAAAAAATAAAATGATCTCTAATTATCGCTCTGGTGTCGAGGCAAAGTGCGGCGTTGAGTTCTGCCACTCAACACGCAATGCCTCCAGAATTCGGCAGAAAGTGGGGAATGGAGCGTCTTAACACCCTCTGCCTACCCTGCTGTATGCGGGATACAGCGTGAAACTGAAAATAAATAAAAAAACATTTTTTTCATAAAGAAATTTAATAAAATATATTTACAAAATATACAAAAGAATAATATGGATTCATTCGTACATAAATAAGAAAAATAAACTATGGAAGCTTTACACAATAAATATATAAATAACTATGAAACAGTAAAAATATAACAATTACAATTGATATCTTTTTGTGAAACATAATATACTTGAGACTTGGATGTATATTTTAAATCAGCTGCTACTTATTTTTAAGTAATCACACAAGTATAAAGTAGTTTTCGACATCGACATATAAAGTGTGCGGTAATAATAAAAGATATAAAACGTCGGCTCAAAGTGTAAACCTAACAAAAAGTGCTTACAGCACACACACATTCTGAATAATCGTCTTTATAAAACTAAGATTATACATATTTTATCAAGGGGTTTTTGCAATTTTAAAAATGATTTACATTCTATGCTATATATATCGAAATAAAAGTCAATCTTCTACTTTTCACACTTTTGAATTGTATAAAAATGTACAATACGAAAAAATTAAAATGGATTTAGCTGACACACTCTAAGCCAACGATATGTATTACAACCTTCATAAAAAAAGTTTATTTATGATTAATGTTAACATTAATTATTAAACACAACCTTCTTGGTTGTTATATTTAACTATTAAAAAAATATGATACAAAAAAATAGTAAATGCAAAGGCTAGGATTCGTACATTTAACCAAGGCTAATTTATCTATAATTTACAAACAAGAAAAAAGGAAAATTATACCCCAAAAAAATAATTTTTATATTTATTTAATTCCTAAATCTTTTTCACGATATTGCCTAAGACTTATATACTACACAGTCTACTTTTAAAATTTATTTTTATATAATTACCACTGGTAACACTAAATACTCATACAGATTAGGTATGTTTTTTATGAATATTACAGAATATTAACATTTATTATTTACGATATTGCTACTTCCCAAATAAAACATAGTATCATTGTACCATTAATTTTCACAGTGACATGTTTAATAAAAAGAAAAAATCATTTAGTAGACTTTTTACACAACATTGAGCTCAATTTTCTATTTATATTTATTATTTCTTTATCATTAATATAAATAATGTCGCTGTGTTTAAGAACAAGAGTTATTAACATTTTGAAAATTAGAAAAGTACAAAATTAGTCCTTTTTTTCTTTCTGCTAGAAAGATATACTTGTTTTTATAGATTTATATAGATTTTGTATTATAAAATTAATAAGCTGTCAACTAGTATTATAAAAGGACCAACTAGTATTATATTGGAATGACTAGTAGTAATTTATTAAATTATAAAAGTATACTTATTTTTAGGATATAATATATGTAATTGACAAATATAAAAAATAGTGAACACATCTAATAATATTATATATCATGCAATATTTATTTTTAGTTTACAATTCAGGAAAAATTATGCAATTTTTGCAAAATTAATGCAGAGTCAAGAATTTTTTTATAACGGTTACTTTAATAAAAATAAACAGTTATTTGAAATATTTTTTGGTTCAAATCCATTGAAAAATGTAGTTGAATAAGAAATTTAATTACTTTTAAGTTTTTCAATTCCGTTACAATGAGGAATGGTAACAGGTATGAAGTAATGCTTCAAAGTTCGTTACAGTAAAGTTTTTACGTATACAAATACACTAGTTTTTGTTTTATTAAAAATAATCAAGTAGTTATGATTTTACAGGCATTTGAAGTTTGCAAAAATTTCAAATGCCGCTAACAGTCCCGCGGCCGGCGGTGACGTCACAGGTCTGGCAAAACTCACTAGTCGCTAACGGTGATAGGAGATCTCGCGCAGTACTTTGTTTGTTTGTTACTCGCTTGTGTTTAGTGTTAATACAATTAATTAAAATGGATGAAGGATTCGAAAAAGGTCAATCGGATAACCTACCTGTAATAGATGGATTTATGGCTGCCGATTATTTATCGGAAAATAGTGAATTCGTCGCCGCAGAAATGCGATGAGTAAAAATGCGAAGGTAAGTTTTGTTGTCTAACTAGTAATATTATGTCAATTAGGATTGGGGTAGTGATAGATAATAACTATCTTACGTTATTTTATTTGAAATTATTTATTTAAAACTGTAATGTAACCCAACCTAACTAGTTTCATATTGTAGGTACGCTATTTGCGTTAAAAGTACCAAACTTTTTATTCAAGTTCAAAGTAGTAAGATTGTTTTACAAGTGAAAATAATATAATAATAATAGTATAACTAAATTCATGCAGTAAGTTGAGCTTGCACAATTTTTTTTTATATTTTTATATATGTATATCTGAATATTATTTTTATTGTGATTATTGAAGATCGGCAAGAGAGAGTTATGGTCATGATGCGTACTATTGCGTGCTATTGCATACGTATAAGTTAAAAGAGTAGGT
This sequence comes from Heliconius melpomene melpomene, assembly GCA_000313835.2. Lineage (NCBI taxonomy): Eukaryota > Metazoa > Arthropoda > Insecta > Lepidoptera > Nymphalidae > Heliconius > Heliconius melpomene. The sequence goes on from HE671949.1 coordinate 68,709, forward strand.
TATGTATGTATTGCCAAATGTAGATTACAGCAGAACACTGCGCACGTATTAAACTATATTATTGAAGCTTAGAATGCAATGAAAAGAAGCAATAAGTTTATACGTAATCTGTGAAGATTGTGCCGCCAGCAGAGGTGATTGTAAACATACCATGGTATTTATAATGGGCTACATCGTCGAAGCGACGAGTCTTCAACAACTACAACCAAGTCTTCTTTTTCTTGGCATTAATCCCGGCGTATGTTGGCACTCATGTCCTGCATCACGACATTCTTGGGCGTTCGGAGGTCTGGCTCCAGGGACAGGACAGACATAGCGAGGAACTTGCATCCGACATAGTTCCTACGCCGGCGCGCAACGTTGCCATACCATCTTAGGCCACGCTCTTGGAGCTTATCCGCTACATCATAGACCCCAAGACTACCTCGAATACGTCAGACCGCAGCATCTTCATTTCCGTGACGTGACGCTTCTCAGCGTGCCGAGATAGTGCTGGCCAACATTCGCTGCCTTATAATAGAACCAGTCAGATGATGCTCTTATATATCAGCCCGTTGAGCTTGGATGGTACTCTGCGGTCGCAGACCACACCAATAACCTCCCACCATTTGGCCCAGGCAGCGTTTATGCAGCCATGGACATCGTGATCGATGCCTCCAGACTCATGCATAACGGATCCAAGGTACTTGAAACTTTTCCAACTTAACGGCTGGCTCAGGACCTATAAGGACAGTGCTCGAGTCCGGGCTCCCTCAGGCTATGTATTTGGTCTTCGACACATTTTGTTTAAGACCGCCGTTCTCAAGCGCACCCTTCCAGAGGTTCACTTTACGCTCCAGCATTAGTTGCTTCTCTTCAATGAGTGTAATGTCATCGGCATACATCATCAGCCATGGAGGCTGGTCCTGGATGTGAGCCGTGACAGTACACTACAATAAATAAGAACGAACTAAAAGCCGAGCCTTGGTGAACCCCCTACTGTGATCTAAAGGGTTTGGTGTCGCCAACAGCAGTCCTAACCATCGCGAATCGCAAAGCGGGATCGTGGTACATATCTCTGATAATCTCAATATAGGCCTCAGGGATCCCTTTGGATCGCAATGCTCTCCAAATACATTGACGAAGCACACAGTTAAAGGCCTTCTGCAAATCTAAAAAGGCCGCAAATCTAATGCAGAGCTCTTCTTTTTTTTCCTGTATGCCTCCATCAAAGTTCTGAGTAGTCTCTCCAATAAAGTACTGATTAAGTTTGTGGTAACGCCCAAGCCAAGCCAAGTGTTGTTGGAAAAAATTCAAGCTTTCTAGTATCGATACTACAATAAAAAAATAATCAAAGCTAAAGGTTTTGGTACAACACGCCATGAAACCGAGCAGGATAGAACCGTTTTTTTGACAAAGTACTATCAAAACTTCAATATCTTAAAATACAATGCTCGCTATTACATTATGTATGTGAAAAAAAAAAGATTTTAAAAATATATCTATATATTATTTATTAAACGAAACTAAATTTGTGGTGGAACGCCAGCTAAAGAAGAGCGCGAACTGCGAGTGAACGAAGACGAACTGAGCGAGCGAGTTTTGCAAGACCTGTGACGTCACGCGAGTCGGTTACGGCCCGACGGAATCTCGCGTCGCGCGCGTAGTTTAAAGGACAATATCTCAAAAACTAATAGACGTATCAAAATAATTATTTCACAAGTATTTTTTGTTTTTAAAAAACAATACGATGAGCTAGAATTTAAAATTAGTGATTATTCTCCATTGTTTTAAATTTCCAATATCAATCTAAATATTTATTAAGACCTTGGCACTTATACTTTCAACTAATTTACTTTTAAATTGAAATAATTATTTAATAGTGGCGCAGTGGGATATTCTCTAATTGTAGAAGCGATAGTTTGTAAGTTCCTTTCCATTTTAGTAAGATAAAGACGGCGTTACATACCGCACAACATTCAACACACAATGTCACTAAAATTGTGATATTATGGAGAACAGCGTATCTTAACACTATGCAAAACTATCTGGTTCACCCCAACTGCGTTTCCACTGTTTCTATAAAATGGTTAATATTTTCCTATATATTTTTATTTATATTAAAAAATAGACTTAAAATCTTCGTAAGAACATCCTTTAACTAATTGTATTCTCTCCCTAAAACTTTACATTCCAAATAATTTAAGAAATAACACAGGTATTACGTCAAATGTTTACACTTTCGTGTGATAGTGACACGATAGTAACATAACGGTTAAAATCAATATTTATTAATAATTTATTATTAAATAATATTTAAATAAATTACATCATTTCTAATGATTGACTGACGTTATAGTGATATGATAGTAAGGTGATTGTCACATATGTATAGTATATTAATATATTATTTTAGTTATATAAAGAAGTTATTGGTATATTAAATACAATGTACCATAATAATTGAAGGATGGATGAAGGTGATTTATCGGGTAGCAATTTTTTTTTGAAAGTATATTTTTTGTGTATTTTTGTAATAATATTAACAATTATTTATAAATACTTAAAAATCTTAATTTATGGAATAAAATAGCGACAACGTCAAAATGTGTCATTTCATCTACACCCAAATGACACTATGGCAACATGATAGTGACATCTCAGTAACATGGTAGTGTCAAACTAATACTCATCAGCCATGATGAGCGTAATGAGTGCCGTCCATCCAGAGAATGGTCTACATCCACTACCTTGGCCGTTCTCACCTGAATATTGTTCCCAGAAGTAGCCTGTGCGTTTGTATTGAGAGAGGACGTTACCTAGAGGGTAAAAGAGAGTGCTTATGATTTTTACCGCGATACAATGTGTATTGCTCATTGAGCAGGATACGCAGAGGGAAATAAGACATTTCGTTTCCCACCGCTCGCCTAATTTTTAAATTAAAAGAGAGTGCTTATGATTTTTACCGCGATACAATGTGTATTGCTCATTGAGCAGGGTACGCAGAGGGAAATAAGACATTTCGTTTCCCACCGATCGCCTAATTTTTAAAGACTGATACCTAATAATTAGAGAGAAAGAACTCAATTCATTATCAATGTAAAATTATATGAAGCTATACTCACCGACAAACGCTTTTTTTAGTCTAATATGTAAATCCATTGCTCTGGCCGCATGTGGTCCCTTCACACTATAGTGTTTTAGCGCAGAAAGTGCTAAATAATTAATATTAGCCCATATTTGACCCCTCCAATATGGCGGATCGTGTTCTGTGTTACGTTTCATGTACATTGGTGATAGTTTTGAGAGAGATCTGAGAAGAGAAAGAAAAAAATTATATAGCAACCAATAAATATCTTTTTTCACGCCTTATAGGTATGGTAGACAAAGAAAACTTAGTGTTAAAATAGTCCATTCTTCACTCTGCACTGACTTTTTGTAACATTGCCAGTTGAGTGGCGACGCGTTTTGTCTTGGTACCAGTGTAAGGAAATGGGAGCATTAAATATTCTGTTTCCCAGAGTGGAAATCGCACCCAAAATCGTTGTGCTATTGGGCCGCAACGGCGTCAAGTAAACGTCATTTTTCTTTTCTTTGATAAAATTATACTTCGGCTTCCAAGAGGCGCGGTTTCTAATCCCACTACGTTCAAATTTGTATATTATATTTTCTAAAAAAAATATTACCTTAGTCCGTACGGTGACCATAATAAATCAGGATTGTCTAGCATTTCAAATATTTTGCCCAATTTTTCACTTTCCGGTTGCAAAACTTTCAATAACATAGGAAATAGTGATACATAACCTAAAAAAGACATTGAAAACAAATATCATTAAAAGAAATTATTAATTGAGGTTTTTCGCGACCCTTGTGGGTTCAATTCCCACTCGAGGAGAATGAATTATATTCATTTCCTTACAAGATAAAACGTGGCGACGAGGTCAACCACTTAACGCATAATGTTTCTAAAATAAAGCGGTTCGTGGAGAACAGTGTCTTAACACTAGGTTCCCTCTGACTACCCTGCTAGTAGTATATGTAGGATACTACACGAAGCTAAAATGAAATTATGCTCGTAGGACTATTTTTTGAACTGTTGAGTCTTTTTTAGGTTTTTTTTGATTTAAATTTATACTCGTTAAATTAAATTATATTTATTTCCTTCATCTAGTAACAAAATAAAGCGCGGTGTTAAGTTCCGCCACTTAACATGTGTCATGATAAAAAATAACTTTACGCTGTAATTAGCCTAGTGTAGCAGAGTCAATAACAGAGTGAATATAGTATTAAAACACCGGGAAGAAAAACGTCTACATCTTCACTTTAATCTAATAAGAACATTTTTTAGCTTCATATTGTACGCAGTACTCAACGCCGCGCTTTTTCTACAAATAAAAAGTAAAAACAAATTAAATATAATCTATCCCGCGAGTGAGAATTAAACTTAGAAACATCGCCCACACGCTGCTCCACGACAGCTTCAAGGCATATAATATAAAAAAAAATTAGACCCAGGTACAATTTTTTATTATTTAAGGTATTTTTTTTACTAAACTATAAAAAAAAGCTTAAAATCCTCACCAAAAGAAGAAGTAACTAATTTAGGTTGCGGCGGTACAGTGACACTTCTGACCACTCTTGTTTGTCCTTTTTTGTTTTTTATATTTTGTTTTACTAGCCTCACGCCATCCGTGTGTAGACCTACAAAAAATAAAATAAACTTTAACTTTAACTTCAAATATTAAAACGGCATCAACGGCATCAACAAGCAAAGTAACGTTCTAAAATCCAATATTCTACAATAAAAAGCAAAATGGCGTCCAAAATAGAATCTTTACCATAATCAGCGTAGGTTTGACTGTGTGGTGACCAGTGAAGCTCGTTGAGTAATTCCTCATCACCGAGCTGATCGCGGGTTGCCTCAAATCTAGAGCAGAAATATAAAAAAAATATAAGTATGGCTCTGGTATGAGGACAACCGCGGCGTTAAGTTTCACCACTTAACACAAAAAAAATTGGAAAAAAAATGTCTCGGAAATTGGCCAGTGAAAAAGAAGTGTTTAAACAATAGGTTTCCGCCCTCATTTAGAAAGGACACTCAGCATCAGTGGAAAACTATAAACATGGATACAAAAGGAAATAAATAGGTTAATTTAGCTAGTTGTGATGTCATATAGGCTTGTAGAGGAATTACGATTTGTTGAATATTACAAATAGTTTGAATACTTTCACATATTCATAATATGTAGCATATTTATACAAGGAATAAATTTTCGAGTTTCAAGTTTTCCCAGCATAGCAAGAGAGGCAGAGGGAAGTATTATAAAATACTCAGTTCTGCATTTTTTAACCAATTTCGAGACATTGTGTTTTTAATGTAGTTACGTTGTTGTTACTTAATTTATATAGTATTTATCTAATAATGTTTCATTATTTTAATTGGCTATATTATATGAACATACATTTCATAGACGCCAGTCATGGCGCAGGGGCACAGTTATGTGAACGCGACAGGTCGTAAGTTCGATTCCCATGCAAGAATATAAAATATCTAATATTATTTATTATTACCGCTGTCAGAAGCAAAGTGCGGCATTTAATTCTGCCACTCAACACGCAATGCCTCTATATTTGAGCTCACAGTAATGAACAGAAGTGTCTTAATGACAACGGTCAACGAAGTGTCTTAGCACTAGGTTTCTAGGTAAGGAACCTGAAAACCTAGTTTTGCCTGCTATGTGTTTGTCTATGTGAATACAGCGTGAAAAAAAAATGAAAAAAAAACGTCTGTATAGACACACGTCTAATACTATTTATATACATACTTATCGCTATCCCTGTCCAGTAATTTCGATATAGTGGCCATGGCGTCCGCTGCTGCATACATCCAACACCGTAAGTCCACGTGACGCTCCAGTTCTGATGGATGAGACGCTCTAGAAGAAAAAAGTGGAAAATGAATGAAATTAAATGAATGAAAATTAAAAACAGTTAATAATAAGATTTTGTCATTAATCGCGTATACTTAGTGTTATACATTTTTGGAAATCCGCCGTTTTGAACACTTTGTTAGTATATATTTCGGATTAAAAGTTTCATTTAAAAAAATGGTTAATTATAGGTTAGAATACTGACAGAAATATATTATAGCTAAGTTTAAAATAACGCTTAGATGTCGTAATGGTGACATGGTAAGTGTATTAACACTACCAGGTTCCTTCTGTCTACACTACTATGTGTGTGACAAAAACGATTAGATATATAGGTACATTTAAATGGGTGTAAGTTAGAAATTTATTTAATACCAGCGCTAGCACTTCAACTATACTATTGTTTATTGACGAATCGGAATTTACTTTCTAATAACACTATCACTTTATAGATCTATACATTGAAAAACTAAAATTTCATTTGAATGTTATCAAAATAATAAAAAAATTGTAGCAATTTTGTAGAAATTAATAATTATACTTGAAATTAATATAACTTTTTTATTTATGAACCAATTGAAATAAAGCAAACATTAAATGTAAAAAGCTTGTCAAAATGCAATGATGAAAAATGTATTTAAATCGGTTGGTCTGTTTCTGAGATTAGCGTGCACAAACGCACAGTAACTGTAACTGATGTTCTCACTTTTATTCCATGTCTTATCTCCCCCTCCACCAGTAGGTGTTGGGTTCTTCCCCCTTTTGGGTACTTTGGAACCAATGGTACTAGACCTTAATACATCGCATTTCAAAATATGATGCCATGATGGGGCAACGTGTCATATAATTTATAGATGGCTTCTAAATTTACCTAGGATAATCATCCAAACCGGATGTCAAGGTTTTGGGATTGAGTTGGACCCCGTCGTCCACTCTGCCCCTCCATCTGTAGGTAGTGGGTTCCTCTCCTTTCTGGGTACTTTGGAACCATTGGTACCAGGCCTGGAAGAGGATTTTTTTTATGGTACTTTTTCTTAGGGTTGGCCTCGAAACTTATTAATTTCACATTAATTTTATAAATTGTTATTTAAAACAAAGGTGATAAAAGCGAGCAGGTTAGTACCAAATTTACTATTTATATATGAATTTGGACTTGCCATATTAATCTTGATATATTTTATTAAAAGCCTATATTTACCTAAATATATATCTAAATCTAACGAATATCTCGAATACATGCAATACAAGACTGCTCTGTACTGTAAGTAAATGGACTGGTGGAGACACTCTGTTCCCTTCTAAATAATTTTCTATTAAATGCCTGATGTCACTACCCATTTGGGTTTGTCCAGTCTAGTGGACATTTGCCCAGAAGTGTCACTAATCACCAGTCACTAGGAGTCACTAAATACCTGCAACCTCGGGTACATGCGGTCCAGAACCGCTCTATACTGCGAATGGTGAAACAGCTTGGGCCTAGTGGTGATGAGGCTGGCGAGCTGGATGAGGAGCATAGGGGGGTTGGCGGCCGCGTTGTTTTGGACCACAAACTCCTTGGGCACCCTGGCCAGGGCTTCCACGCCTGGGGGAATGAAAGGGAAAATTTATAAAACAGAAAATATAGAAGATTTTTAAAACAAATGCAGAGCGTGCATAAGTACAAATTGTTATAACGAATCTCGCACAGACAACACTTGAACTGAATATTAAATTTGTGATACAGACCAGCAGCATATGTTTATAATAACATTACATATGCCTTTCTATTATGGAGAACTTGTGAGGAGTGTTTTAACACTAAGTTCCAACTTTCCCCTGCCTACAGATGCGATATACAGTGTGAAGCTAAAAAAATGATAAATCTATCTCTTCCATAACTTAAAAAACCGCCAGCTCTCACCAAGAATCTGCTCCCTAGGTATCCAACCCTCAACATTGATGAGGTCCATCCAATGGGCAGCTATGTCTAGTTGTATTTCCGGAGACCAGCGACCTATGAGGAGACCATGGAACCCTTCGTCCCAGAGGAAACCACGGGGGAAGAATGATCTGGAATAGAGGTGTCGTGTTTAGTTCATCCATTCATTAATTTGCAAGTTTTCTTGCCTCTATTTATGTGGGATACATTTGCGAAAGATGTAAGTTAGTTAGTAGACTTTTATTTCATTCAGTCAGTCATCCAGTCAGTTATTCATTAGCTTCACCGTGTTTTTGTACAAAACCTAATTATAAAAACACAATTTATGATTTTATTTTACGAAATACTACTATGCCCATTTTTTAACTAATCTCTCCTTAACATTCATTCTTTAATCGAACCCGTACCCACCTGCTAGGCACGGCTGAGTACAACGGCGCCCGCCAGTACGGGACTGGCTCCTTAGTGTACTGGGATTGCACCCGACTAGCACCGTAGAAGTACCCTATGCCGCCCAACATGTTTGAGAGGGCCGCTTTAGCTGCGTTTATGTCCTCGTCAAAGTATCTAAAAAAAATAAGAAAAAGTTAGTTAGTTTATATTAAGTGCAGTGATATATTAGATTGTGGCTTCGATTCTCACTTGATGGTATGCACATATTTTGCTCTCTCTGGTAAGAAGAAAAAACCGGGGGTTCAATTCCGCTTCACAATACGCAATGTCTCGAAAATGAAATGGAGTATCTTAATACATGGTTTTCCTCTGCTTAGCCTGATATAAGCGGGGTGAAGCTTTAAGCTATTCAATTTTAATTTAAGTGCAGTAGCACAGTGTGTGACTGTACATGTGATGGTAGTGGATTCCCCTGAAAATCATTCTATTTCCACTCGAAGAAATGATTATATTTAATTAGATTATGTTTAATTACTCTCTCATAATCAGTTAAATTTTAGTTAAAAGTTAAATTCAGTAATTCAACATATAATATTTCTTAAAATACACCAAAAATGTAGTATGGAGTGTCTTAACACTAAATTTTTTATGCCCAATTTGTATTAAAATGTATAGAATCTTAAAAAGCCGATAGAAATTCTAATTTAAAGACATTGTCATAATATACAACAATGTCTACAATTATACTATAATTATTTACATTTGCCTGTTATCATGGTGCAGCAACATAATCTGAAAGTGCACATGATGATTGTAGGTAGGTATTGAGTCCTTTGAGCGGGGTCAATCCCCACTGAATTGATGACCACCTATTATGTGCGACGTTAAGTTCCACCAAGCACCCAACACGCAATATTGTGCAGAAAATTGCATTAAGGGTCAGCACGATGTTGCGGCATGTAGTGGGTAAGCATTTCTGATTATCCTTATAGAGAGCCAACAAAGGAATCTCAACAACAACAACACCCTCAAAGTAATCTTACCCTTTCTCCTTCAACTTGAATATATCCTCAAATTTCTCATCAAATGTCTCCCTCATGAAATCCAGAGCCTTTGTATACTCCTCCCCCTTGACTGGTGGAACTGGTAGATCCTCTGTTGTATATACCACGTCTAGTACAAACGGGGTTTCTACTAACATTTGTGTTAGCACGTAGTTTACTTCTTTGCCCTTAGAAAAGGGAAATAAAGCAATAAAAACAGTTACAGTACGGTCAACGAGTCGTGTTCGCTCGCTCTTTCGCTCTGAATTTAGCTGTAGGCTGCACAAATTTGATTTTAGGGTTTTTTTTTGCTTTTATTTTCTTCCTGACGTCTATAATATACAGTTTTTTTTCGATTTTTTTTTTTTATAGGCTATAATTTATTTAAAGATTTTGTATAACTTAGCTTAAAGCTAACAACAAGAAGTTTAAAAGGGCAAAGCGGCATCTTATCGTAAGTCACATACAAAATTACCTTTTCATGAAGATTGTCATCTTTAGACATAACGGCCATACGACCAAAGTTAGGAACATTTTTCATTTTTAGCAACGAATAGAATTGCTCCTTTAAACGATGTAACCCTTCCGCGTGCGTTTCGGAATATGTTGAGTAAATGAGTTTACCTAAAATATATATTTTATATAACAATTATAGCATTAATGTATCTGAAACTGCAGAAAGTCATAAGAACTTATTAGAAAATTGTATTATGTTGTATGTACACTCAATCTTAATATAAAAAACAATACGAAAAAAAAACACTTTTTTTCGTTACATCCCACATATGGATTGGATACACAACTATTAAGAAATACTTAAGCAGTTAGTAATGCTCACATTATTTGTAATAAATATTTAGCCAGCACCATCTAATAATAATAGTATTTCACTATAAGAATAGAACTTAAATATAGTTTAAATAAGTGTGTACTAAATAAAACTTCTCTTTTTATAATAAAAAAAAATAATTAAAAAGGTTTTAAGAAAATACCTTAACAAAATGCCCAAAACTGGGGCTTTTGAGTTTATTTATATGCAATTAAAATCTTATCGCATAGAACAGTAAAAATCAATCACATTTTTGTATACAATTAATTTTGTAATAACTTCAATACTTACCAGAATGTGGTACAAGATGGACTCTAAAGTTCCCCAAAGAGGGTGTATGGCCCAGTATAGCCCCACGTTCAGTCCATATGCGAGAATGGACACCAGAGCCTAAAGACTCGTCTAGGGCTCCATACCAAACCAGGACTATTGGTGAATGTAGTTTATGCTGAAAAATATATGTTTAAAGTATAGTTATATGCAGAAGCTTCAATGTGTACATGAAATAAAACCTTGTAGGTTTCCCATTAATAGGATTGAAAAGTAATGATACTCATTTTAAAAAAATATACAGATAAAATGACAAAAAAAAAAGAAACAAACATTAGACATCTAGTTATTTTTAGCTTCACTCTGTAGCACGCAGAGGAAACCTGGGCAGCATGCATGTTACTAGTTGTGGGCTCATTTTCTAGTTGAATCACCATTCAATTTAAAATATATGAGTTTCATTGACATAACCAGTCAAAATTTTGTTCAAAATATTTTATTAAATCTTATTTGAAATTGAAATATGACTTCTAAATAGGCCTTCTCAAAATGCCGTCTTGATACAGTGGCATAGCATGTCATTACTTTGGTAATAAAACAAAGCGCACCGTTGATTTACACCACTCAATAAGCAATGTAAAAATTTTGTGGAAAATAAACAGTGCAAAGGTAAGTAGATAGGTTCTCTCTACCAGCCCTTCTATATGCTGGTTCTATATGTTTATATGCTCCCTCTATATGTTGTTCTATATGCTGGCATGAAACTAAAAAAATATAAATATAAAGAATTACTGACTGTAGCAGTAATATTAATTCTAGCAGTCCAATGTCCCCCATGTTCTCCTCCAGTTGTCTTTATAAATGATGTATGTAGATTGAATGGTGGGTCCACCGCTATTTGTTCACCAAAATGCACACCATCATGTCTCGTCCATATATATGTTTCTAAGTTATCATTTTGGTCACATTGATGTCTATAAAAAAGATATATTACAAAAAAATATAAATATATAAAAAAATATAATAGGCAAAAAGTGCTAAACAAAAAGAAATGTTTATGTAATCAATAAAAAAGACATAAATAACTGGTAATATATTATCATAATAATTTAAGAAAAATAAAAAATATATATATACAAACAAATAATAACATATAAACATTCAACCTACCTTATACCTTTCTGGCTGTTCAATTCATACCACATCAAACCAAAGACAGGTGAGCGAGGGTCTCTGGTCTTCATACTGAAGTACACACCTGGCCTGTATGTGCCCCAGTATCTGTCTGGTACAGAAAGACCTGATTCTTGCACTGCCTAGAAAAGTATTAGTAATTGATAAAAGCTTTAGCAGGCAGCTTCACCCCCATGGTCAAATTAAAATAACTTTGGGTTGTATGTGACACTTAACACATTGTAACAAGGATTTGATACTAGGATTGAACATATTAGAATGATTAATATGATGTTAGTCTTCTCGTCTTCATTTTAGTCTTCATAATATACAAACTATTCAACACATAAATAAAAATATTTTTTAATTCAAACCAAAGTTAGTGCATTCAACAAAATAAACTCTTCAGCTTTATATTAGTAAAAATAAATATAGATAGAGAGAAGAAAGAATTTTTTTTTTCTATGAATACTACCATAGCATAGAAAATGTTTTTTTACAATGTTTGAATGACATATTGGAATATTCCATACATGTAAGCAAAGAAAATTATAAAACATGTAGAATCACAACAATAATGTAAACATTTTGCTAAATATGTTTTCTAACAAAAATATCAAAAATAAAACATATTTACGAAGATATACAATACCTACACAACCAGATTTTATAGCTTCTTCTTATAGCTTCTCTATTCTTCATAAACATTATAACAAAAAACAAAGGCTAACAAATAGTAAGTCAACTAAAATACCTTTTCCTCATCCAATGGAGTGTTGACTCGAGTCTCCAAGTACCCTAAGGTTCCTACATACACTGCTATGATAAAACAAACGACTCCGACACCAGTTTTCCAAATAGATAGTAAATGAAAAGTCCTACTGGCCATACTACTCTCGCTTCCAGCAGAACTAGAGCTCGATTCATTGTTATTACCATGTTTATTTTGTGAAATTACTTTTCTATGTTTAACCATTGTGATGAAACATTAAATTGCAGTTTAAAATTTAAGCTCGATTCTTTTTTTATGTCAATTTTTTGTGTTTTAATATATTATCATCGGAGTTATGTAGTAGCAGGTGAACGTCAATATGTGACGATTTGACATTTGGTTTAGGGTTCACGTCTTAATCCTATTTTGTTTTAGAATCGATTAAAATCGATTATAATATTTTTATAAGATCAGTATTTAATATATCGAAACTGCGTTAGAAACATTTTAATGTAGAAAACTTTCGTTTGTATATTTTTTTTGTATAAAGTGTAAAGTTTGTATTTTATTTGTATAAAACTGGTTGCATGTTAAATAAAGCCAAAATATAAGCAAAATACTAATTATACTATAAATTATACTATAAATTCTGAAGGCATTGCAGGTTTAGCGGAGGAACTTAACGTCGCACTTTGCCTAGTTACCAAAGGAAGGAAATGAAAATATTAAATATTTTATTTCCACTGATGGGAATCAAAACCACAACCTGTCGTGTATATAGTCGCACCCTTGTGCCATTGGATGGCTGAACATATTAATTTTTTTCTTATATAAAATAAAATACTGAATTAATCGATGTAAGAAATAGTGTCATTAACAATTTCAATCGATACATAAGAAAGTACGTTTTATATCGAAGTGTCATCCCTAAAACTTATCAATAATTGAAAACAAATAAAACGTTTTAAAATTATATTGGTCAATATTTTTGCATCTTCGAAAGTAGATTATCCAAAGTAGAAATTGTGATATTTTTTTAAAATTTTTAAGAATAAAGCAATGACTTTACGTTGTATCTCTTCTTGCGAGACTCAACGCTTTGCTTTATTGTCTTGTTATCAGAGTGAGTAAATGAAAATATTAAATAAGAGAATCGAACTCACAACTGTTGCGTTTACAGTCGCACGCTTGTGCCCTTGTGCCACGACGGCCGCAATTAAAGTAAGTAAAGCTAATAAAACCAACACAAAAAAAATTCAATGTGAACCAATAGTTTCTGAGGTTAGTGAGCTCAACCAAATAAAATTGTCAGCTTAATATTAGTATAGATTTTAAAAGCTAACAATGAATCGGTTTGTTAAACCGTTACGAATCTTCAGCATATTAAAATCTTAACTTTCTCTTCTCGGATTACACGCACTATTGACTTGACGTTCATCTTTTCAGTTATGTACTGATTAAGTATATAAAAAATAATGTGAATGTGATCAAAATATCTATAATAGTTCTTTTTCAACCTGTATCGAGGATTTAGCGGAGTAGGCAGAGGGAACACAGCATTAAAACTCCGTTCTCTCTTTCCAGACATTTTTATTTTTATGTTTTCGCTGTATCCCGCACACCGGCAGAAGGCAGAAGGTACTTGTTAACCTAGTGTTAAGACACTTCGTTCACATTAAGAAACTTCTGTTTCCTCTTATCGCATCATTTCTTTTGAATTCACTTATACATACATTATAAATGAAAACAGCATCTCAAAATCGATCTCAGAGTTGAGAACGATTTATAAATACGGGCCTAAGTGCCATAACTAAGTAAGTACTGTGAGTTACAAAGTTGTGATGTTATTTTTTTAATTTATTTAAGTTTAATTCCCACTTGAAAAATGATCATGATTATTTAAAGTTTACGGTTATGAGTGTAGTTTGACACATTAGTACAATATTCATGGCAACTGGGCACGGACCATCAGGCTCCCCTATTTATATGCCCATGACAATGGGTTTCGCCACCAACAACCCCTAGATATGAAAAGAATGGATAATCGAGAATATCTAGATGAGTAGTTACTTAATTAGGTTCTCTTTCCCTATAAGTTGTAGGAAATGAGTGAATTTATTAAATTTGTTGAATGAGTGAGTTTATTAAATTTGTTTTAGGCTAAATGTAAAAACATAAGTTACTTTAGTAATACTGGTTATATTGCATGATGGAACAGGAGTGTCTTAACTCTAGGTTCCCTCTGCCTACCAGGCTGTGTGCGAGATACAGCGCAAACCGGTACGCACACTGGTGATACTTGAAAAAAAAACTGTACATGTCTAAAGAAATTATATTTTGTTCATTACATTTCACAATATCGTCATATTTATTCCGATTTGTAGCAATGAAAGTTACCACAACAAATTAATAAAAATAAAAATGTAAAGTTTATATCGACAGTAAACTTTTGTATAGTTCAACTTCAAGTCTGATACAAATACAAAACTAGTTTTAGTCGTATCGATTCAAAATAATAAGACAGTAAGACTATCACGCCATCTTTGTAATTTGATATGCTTAACTTTTAATCTAATAGATGACGTTGCTTGTCAATTTAAGTTTATTTTTAAAAGAAATAAATTTGCAAAAGCATATTAAATTTCCCACTTATTTTAAATAAGATAAATATTTATACAATAAATATACGTCAATATATTTTATTATTAGTTTAGACAAAATTAAAACACAAATTAAACAAAAAAAGCGCTAATATTCAAATATAAAACGCGCCACCTGTCCAACGCGTCGGTAAAATCGCTTACACAGCGTCGGTAAAGCAGCACCCCCCCGCATCGCATCGCCCCGCCCGACGCCAGTACGATCGAGCGAAACGTGCCGTGAGTACATATCGCCAAACTTACAATGCGCGACGCTACGCGGCTGTCATGAGACAAACACCTATAAATTAACAAATAATCAGTTAAATAATGTAAAAGGATTAAATAAACAAGTTAAATACCGCTACGGCGGCACTGTGCTCTCGATAGTTGAAGCCGGCCGGCGACGCGACGCTCTCGAACTCGATGTCAGTGGCAAGTGACAGTGTAGTGTATTTAAATAGTTAAATGTTTAAACGTGCAATGGTCGTATGAGGAAGAAAGGCAACCGGAACATTGTAAGTGAAGAGCGGCCGTTATTTAGATATGCAAGGTGGCCCGCCCTGCCCGGAGGTTTTATTGTGGGGCTGATCGAACCTCGGAGAAGGAGGTACGGTCTGTCCCTCGGTTTTAACCATTTACCATTTTTTTATATCTGAACAGGTCTCTTACCCGTTTTTTATGTGTAGCCTTTTATTTTGACGCAATGTTTACTAAACGATGATAGCTTATAGGTTATGAGGCTTTGTTTCAAAACAAACTTTTAAATTATCTATATATCTAATAAATGATATACTAATGTTTGTAATGAATGTTATAAATAAAGTTGTTGTACGGTCAGGTAAACGAAAAAAGTCGTACATAAGTTTTAGCTAACACGAAACCAGTTTCGACGGTCGGCTGTATGTATGTACCTACATAATAAAACAGTTATTGTATATCGTATGGCGCAATTGTGTTATAAACAAAATGTTAAATGAATAACCTAAAGTAGTTAAGTATTTATTAAAGAAAACAGGTTCACGAAACATCCCGCTCATAGCAGAAGAGGCAGAAGGAACCTAGTGTTAAGACACTCCGTCACTTTCCGTCTAATTTTCAAGAATTGCTTGTTAAATTGGGGAACTCAACATAGCTCTTCTTCTACTAGAGCGAGATTTTTTTAATTTAGTATCCAGCACATAGCAGGGTAAGGCGGAACTCAACGCCGCATTTGCTCGTTGCCAGAGCGATGAAATAAAAATATTAAATATTCCACTCGAGAGAAAATAAATTGAATATAATAGTTTTTTCTGAGTAACATTTTTATATAGCAGCACGCTACATCCCGCTTGGCAGAGTAGGCAAAGGGAACCTAGTGCTAAAACACTCCTTTACCCTAATATTTCAGAAAATGCTTCACTGGTAAACGTAACTCAACGCCGCCATTTCGTTTACCAGAGCAAGAGAAAATGACTCGAACTTTCAACCATAATGCTTGTAACCGAAAGCTTTCTCACTATGCCACAACAACCTCAGCTATTTTAACATGTAGGTACATATATTATATTTGTTTCAATTGATTATTATTTGCGTTCAAAAAATATATATATATTTTATTTAACCGCAATGATAAAGTTGTACTTATTAAAATTAAAAATAAATTTTATAAAAGAGACAATCTAAACGATGTACTGAAGAAAACAAAGTGTTTCAAATATTGTATGACACGTGCCACATTCTCGAGTATGGAAGGTGACTCTGACGGCAGGTACAGCACGGACCACGAGTCGTGGCCGCCCTCAAGTTAGATTTTCTGAACATTTGTGCTAGTTAGATTTTCATCATCAATCACGCTGTTTCCCGCATATAACGTGGTAAGCAAAGGGAAGCTAGTGTTAAAACACTCCGTTCCCCATATCTAAAGAGGTTTTAAAAAATCCAGTCCACAAAAAAAAATGTATATACCTACATATATATATATTATCTAAATATATAAATACATAAATATAACCTTGGACTTCCTTGATATTGAAAAGTCAAGTTAAGCGTTGAGTTCCACAACTCAACAATTGAGCGGAACTAATAGTCTCGAACTTGAACGGAAAATGAGGAACGGAGTGTCTTAACACTAGACTGCCTTTGACTGCCTCTGCTACATGCGATATACAGCGTGAAACTCTATAAATTAACTTTTTAATTATCATCAGTCCAGTTACTTATCACGTATGGTGATGTTGTTGACTGTATCCCTCACATAAAGGGTAGGCAGAAGGAATCTTGGAACCAAATGTCAAGACACTCCGTTCTCATTAATAGATTTCCGATCCCCACTTTCCCCAGAATTCTAGAGGCTTTGCCTATGGAGTGGCGGAACTCTACGTCGCAATTTGCCTCGTTACCAGAGCAAAGAAATGAAAATATTAAATATCTCATTTCCTCGAGTGCAAATCGAACCCACAACCCGTCACGCTTACAAACGCACGCATGCTTGTGCTCCACGACTAGCCTCCTAATACCTGTTAAAATACAAACAACTTGTTTTACTAACTAAACAATAATACACTTAAAGTAAGAAGAATAATTAAATATTTTTTACCTGAATATGGTTTTGTGGAGGCTGTATGGCCAGGGTTATTTATAAGTATATACTTACGTTTTTTTTTCTGTTTAAATTTACTCATCTCCGGCATATAAAACAGTATCCCATGAAATCTATATTTGTATACCTTTACAATTATAATAAAAGCTAAAAAACTACTTCAAATTAAGAAAAAAACATTTCTGTCATATTGCATCATATTAATCCTTTCGATATAACCGACTGTACTGTCGTTCACTTAAAATGTGTCATGCCATCATAAAGGGAGTAATTATTAGCATTTGACCACGCGGGCGCAGCCACAGGTTAAAGCTAGTAATAAATAACGAAAAACTGACATCCCTATGCCTTGTTTCTTGACGCAAGGTCGTACAAGCAACCTATGACTAATATATTAATTATTTTATCAATTGGGGCTGTCGCGTAGCAGGGGCACAAACGTGCGACTGTAAACGCAACGTTTGTGGGTTCGATTCCCACTGGCAGCATTCATATTATAAAATCTTATGACAACCCTAGATGAGACCTAATTGTCTTCAATATGTAATTGTATATTTCCTGTATTAAACTAGATGATGTTCTCACAATATGTCTGACCCCATTAGTAGGTAATATGACGCCTAGGTATTACTTAGTTTTTAACTCCACGCTGTGTTCCGCCTATAGCAGGATTTGCAGAGGGAACCTAGTGTTAAGACACTCTGTTCCCCACGCACCGCCCAATTTTCGAGTTGTCAGTATTCAACATCGCGCGTTGTCTTGTTACGGAACGTTGTCTTATTAAAGGAGAAATATAAAGAAAGCTTAACTAGAGTGAAGAAATGTTTTTTTTTTGCTTCACACACATAGCAAGGTAGGCAGAGGGAACCTAGGTATCTAGTGTTAACAGTTCCCGCCGAATTCTCAAGGCATTGCGTATTTAGTGGCGGAACGGCGCATTAAATATGTCACTCTCCCAAGTGGGAATCGAACCCATAACCGTTGCATTTACAGTTGCTCTTTCGTGTCCCAGCGCCACGACGGCTTCAATTCCTCATGAAAATAATTAAATCTCACAAATGGGAATCGAACTCACAACCATCGCCACACTTACTTCCCCAAACGTACCATAAAGAACCGATTATCTTCAAAAGCAGTTAAATATTTCTTCAAATAAAGTAGAACTCGTAGTGTAACTCGGTACGTGGCGCGAAACATTAAAAATACTAAACTTTGAGACATTTCCATAGTTCACGGTCTAACACGCGACTTCTCTATTTTGTCTATATATCTATATATCTAGTTTAGGTTTAGAACCGAAACTTAACTCCGCGTTTTCTCTTTATTTTTTCAATATATTTTTTTTTAAAATATGTCAATGGATGAGGAAACACTATTAATAGACTTAATTCATTTTGTCTTCTATAATATTTCGATAAAGTGCAAGTACGCCATATTTGTACCAAATGCAAGATATGGTAAGCAGCTTTAAATCAGAACTCAAAACTGTGTTTTGTGCTGTCAGACTGGGGAATTGGCAATAATTTACACCCTTGGATTAAAAAGCAAAAAAAAATAAGAATACATCTCTACTTTTCAATCACAGTTCAAGGAAAAAGAAAAAAAAAAAAGGTACTAAAAATTAAATACTTTTACTCGTATATAGGACCGTTTACATAATTTTAAAGATTTTAACAAAAAAATATCAAGCAACTAGATACCTAGTTTATTGTCAGTTCGGATACCAAAAACTCTGATTCCGATCGGGGCTCCAGAAACGTCCCGGAAATGATAAATCTGGATCTGGCAATCCTGGTTACATTTTATATGCCTACCCTTTAGATGAGAGCCTTCTCGACGGACTTTACAACACAGAAAGAATTTTACTGTAAGTCCTGAGACCCTGAGTCCTGAGTACGTTCATCCCAACAAATTATTCTGCTTTATAATATTAGTGTTTTTAGTAACAACAGTACATTAGTTACATCATCTATATCAAACATTTAAATTTCGGAGAAGTGGGTTCGATGACCCCAGATACTTTGGCGGCTCTAATTAATTTTTAAACTAAAAAACTTGAAACTACTTATTTATATCTTCTAATAATAAAATTGTAACTAATCGCTGTCTGTACATGGAAGATACATAAGATTTTTTTATTGGGAGCATTCATGAAGAAAAGTGTCATGTGTGTGTCTTGTGTTTTAAAACTAGGTTCGCAGGTTTAATAGGCGGCTATTATGCTATGTGCGGGATACAGCGTGAAATTAAAAGAAAAGAAAAAAAACAAGACTGATAGTTTTGTATAATCATTTCCAAAATATTTGTTCTCATTTTTATTTTACTTATTAGTTATACAAATAATTTTAGATAAATACATTTTTTTACCTCTGGTGCATATTACGATGTTACGTCTTTACTTTATTGAAGGTTGTATCTCGCACTTTTTTTTTATTTAAATGACTTTGACATTTAAACTTTTCGATTTTGTTATACTCGATATTTTGTATTACCTATTTTACCAAGTTAAATTAGTTCATTTTCTTATGTTTTTAATATTAGTTAAGACATTATTTTCGTTATTAACTCTGGTTTTTTCTGTTAAACGCGGGAGAGATAAAATATATTATAAAAGCCGAGACTAATGCAATGTGGGAGAAGAAGATGCACATATATTACCGGCAATCTGTATAATTTCAGTATTCTATACAATACCTCGGCCGTCCAGGCAATGTCCTAGGGAGACCTTCTGATCCACCGGCAATGTGTATAATAAATAGATCTTTGTCCATATTCCTGTATTCGAGCTCCAGAACGGAGTGGAGTGCCTTTACACTAGGTTACGTCTGCCCACCCTGGCATACGCGGTATGCAGGTTCTAATACTGTATAGGTTCATTATACTTACCTACCAGTGTCTGATAGAACGCTGTTATTCTATTTCTATACGTTGCACAACATGGCCTAGGTAGGTACGTGAAATTTTCTCGGCATAGATTAATGAATATACAGAAGTCTTGTTGTTAAAATATTTTTTTTTATTTGTTTGATTGTAAATAGCAATTGGAAGAGCCGTGACGAACGGAGTGTCTTAACACTAGGTTCGCTCTGCATGCCCTGCTATATGCGGGATCGTGTGAAATACGTGTACATGTGATATATCAACATGTATAAATAACACTTACGCTATAGATTTTTATTTATAAGATCACCCCTAGTTATGTTATTAGTAATACTAGTTAATATTATACCTAAAAAACCTATAAAGAAATGGCTCAAACATAGAGAGCAATAAAAAAACAACCTTTAGTAAAAAAAAAAATATTTGCTTGATTTTTTTTTTTTTTTATTATATGGAATAGGCTTGCGTTTGACCGCATCAAGTCTGGTGAGCATTGATGCGGTCTACGGTGGTGCACGCTTGCCTAGAAGATACCTATTCACCCTATCTTTGAAAACCCCTACATTCGAATCCTATTAGAATATTTTTCGTTTTTATTAAAATTTATGTTACTAATCTTCGCCTGTAACTTTGTTTTCGTGGCCTTCGTTCGGGACATCCTCTCTTACTGTTCCCCTATACTCCTTAACCTAAACGCTAAGCTTTTATTATGTAAATCCAGTAGTTTTGTATTTTTTGTGCTAGTGATCATCTAAATATAAATCCAAAATATGTTTATGTGTAATAGTATTTTTAGCACGCTTTTTCCCACATAGCAAAAGTAAGCAGAAGGAGTCTAATTAACCTGTTAAGTCGTTTATTTCGCCAATTTTCGCCCAATTTAGTTTGTTGAATGGCGAAATTCTTTGCCGATTTTTGTCTACTTGAGTAAAAAAATATTATTATTTTAATATAATCTTTGCCCTGAATGGCGATTGAATCCACAACCGCCGTGTCCACAGTCAAACGTCCCACTGCTTCGCTACGGCCTCATATAATAGTAATACATATACAATGTAATTTGAATAAAATCAAATTAGGTACTTATTCTTTGTAATATTTATTTTTCGTTTTGTTTTCATTTATAATTCTGTAGATAACTACTGAACTCGGTGTCAGACACAATATATCTTCGATAAAAACGATAGACTGTTTTATGAACTTTATTTAGTACTAGGTAGATGGAGCTAGTTTATTTAGTACTAGTAGATGTTAAGATATTCTAAATTTATGAGACATTGTGTCGTGTGGCGAAACTTAGCGCCGCATTTTGTCTTGTTACAAAAAAAATGAAAATAGCATATAAACAAACAACTGCTACAGTTAAAAATGGCAACGCATTCCGTATGCCTATATTACGTACTATAGCACAGGTTACTGCTCCAAATGTAGGTACATTGTAAATTAATTAATTTCCCCGAATGGAAATCAAACCTACAACCACATACTGTGCAGGCATTTTCGGCAACGATCAAAGTAATTGAATATCTCAACCTGCAACCCTTATTTTTTTTATATCAATTAGCGATGACGCTCCCGCAGTTCATTAGAGATGACTGATGATTTGACACTTGCTCCGATCGTTAAAATTTGGTATACGTTATCGTTATCAGTGTGATTAGTCCATTTGTCCTTTATATGCGGTCACGAAGGGTGTCCTTGATTAAGCCTAACTTCTATACTAGCGTGACGCCATCACGGCGCAGTTTAGATATGACAGATTATATTCGTTGATTGCTAGTTCTATTCCCACCCTTGAACAATATTTCGGTCAATAACAATGTTTTTTGTTTTTGTGTGATGTCCAAACTCTCACACATCTGACTGTGAAGACGACGGTTGTGGATTGATGGGGAATGATTTATTGTCATTTCCTCGTTCTGGTCACAAGACAAAGTGTGGCGCTAAGTTCTGTCACTTGACATGCAATGTCTCTAAAATGGGGAACAAAAAGTCATAATACGACGGCATCTCCCTCTAATAAATATATGTGTGTTTTAACCTCTGTTTATAGTCTACTCTGTAAAGTCTGCGAGAGCGTAGTTGCGTGTAGTATTGCCAATATATAATTTATATACTAACATGACGCCACACTGGCGCAGTTGGTAATTGTTTGACAGTAAAAACAACGGTTGTGGGTTTGATTTTTTTGTTAATATAAAGTCATTGAGTTCCGCTGTTCATCAGTTTAAGATTAGGTTCCCTCTACCTACTCTGCTGTGTGCGGGATACAGCGTGAAACTAAAAAAAGATCTAATTTGCGTGATTGAGGCTGTCATGGCGTTACAAAGCGCGTCGTTGAGTTTCTCTGGAAGAAATGGTTTTAAGGCAAGTCTATCTAGTCCCTTCGCTTACCTAGCTACATACGCAACGAAGTACAGCGTGACATAAAAATATGATTATATAAAACGGAGAATAAAATTATAGATCTGTACGTTTCATTTTAAAAACGGAAAAGAAAAAAGAAAGCTTAAGTCCAACTTAGAAGCGCCAATTAGCATGTAATAGACATTAAACCAGTACCTACACTAATCGATTTCAGTTCACTATCAGTTAAACGCTAATTGACGTCTCTGAGTGCGAGTAGAAATTAAAATGTTAAGCGCCAAAGATAATTGTTGTTGATACTGTATTTAATTGGCACTGTTCAATATGGCGGAGGTCACGCGTTCAGTCACGTGGTCGTCGTCGTCATGTTTATATTTAAAAGGGTTAAGAATGCTAATAACAAGGAATTAATTTTTAAAACGGTTGTGAAACAGTTCGTTTCCCGCTCGAAGAAGTAATTTATTTCAATTTTGATACCAACAATTTTTCAATTTTAAAACATTATGTTTTGAAACAGGATTAGTTCTACCCTCACTGGTATATGCGGGATACAATAAAATAAAATAAAAAAATATGTCGCTGAATTTAATGATAAATTTATTATTAAAAATTCTACTTATTTTTTTGGTTCAATTAGTTGTAGGTTATCAAGTTTTTAACTATAAAATTTTTATTATTATTTTAAATATTCTGTTGTTTTCTTTTAATTTTCTTGAATAAATGTTAAGAGACCTGTTACAGATAGACGAAAGCTTTTATTTGTTTATGTTATTAAAACGTGATTAAATGTGTATGATTGATTCTATCAAAGGTTGCTGATTCGATTCTCGTGCAAAATCCGTTTAAAATATTGGAAACATTTCTGATAAATAATGTTTAGTATTGTGATGGCTATAGGTTTTGGACTTATTTTAATTTAAAATAAAAAAAAATAATTATGGTTTTCTCGGTTTTGTCTAAAACTTTTGCCGCGTCTAAACAGTTTTATCGCTACGTCCACAAATCAATACATAAAAATGTGTAAAAACAAAAACTAAATATACAAAACAATTCCAATCCCAGATGTCGGTGGGCCTACAAAGGCGCGTGCCCGCGTTGGACGAGGCGGGGGCGGCGTGCCGGCCGCGTGGAAGTCCAGCGAGCCCCCGTTCCCATCGTTCGCCCCCCCAGCAGGCTCCCCAGCGGGCCCAGCCTTCGCAGCTTCGCCAGCACCTTCAACTCCAGGCCCAGGACCTGGCTTCGCTGGCCCGTACGCCGCGGCCGGCCCGTTCGGCAGCCCCTCAGCCAGGCCAGGCTCGGGGGGTGGGTTCCCCCCTGGCCCTCAACAGGGTCACTTCCCCGGGCCAGGGTTCGCGCCTCCCGGATCTCCGTTCCACCCACACCCGCCACATCCGCCGATGCCGCCGCATCCACACATGATGGCGCCGCTGCCGCCACCTGTTGACAGGTTAGTTGCGTTTGATTTTGTTTTTTAGATAAGGGTTTTGGTGTTAAACTCACTATGTATTTTGTTGTCATTTGTATTTAAATTATTGAAGGGAACTTCTTTTAGTTGGTTGCATTTTGAATACTTATTCTCATAACAACTTATGAGAATAAGTATAAGAGCAGCGTGTGGGGCTTACGACCCATAACCCCTGAAACTTACAGGTGTAAGCTTCAAGTGGTCTCTTTACAATGCACTCGCCTTCACTGATCGAGCCCAATATGGCTAATCAAATAGAATGTAAATAAATATCACCGTTTATACAATTTAGTTTTTTAAACGTGTTGCCATAGCAAGTGAATAGAAATACCTACGCATTATTTTACACAATTTATTTTTATTTAATAATAATCCGTCTCCCACTTTCCGCCGAATTCAGGCCCTGTTACCAGAGTGAAAATATTTAAATATATATTTTATTTCCACTAATGGGAGTCGAACCCATAACCTCTCGCGTTTACAATCGCACGCTTGTGCCCCTCCATCGCGACTGGTCTCGAGTCAATTGTCAGTTTTGCAAGGTCTTTAAATTGATGGTGATTTGACGGAATACAGCATAAAGCTAAATGAAAATGGTAAAAAACATTGGACTTGAACTTACTACCACCAAGGTTAGATGTGTGGGGACACTGGATCACAAGGGTGTTATTTAAGAATTGCCGTTTTAAATTTAAATTGAGTTATATGTTAACTTTCTTTATTTCTTTTTCGTTACATTTCGGGAATTGAACCCACAGAAATCGCGTTAAGAATTCGCCGTTGTGCCTCGATGGGCTTTGTTTTATAATTCTTTTTATAACGTCACTTAGTATTTTATGCTATGCCTAGCCCATAAAACAGTGTAAGCATATGGATGGAAGAATCTAGAGTCTTTATATTCTGTTTCTCCAGTTTTCGCCTACTCTGGCGGAACTCAACGCTGCTCTTTGTCTTTCAAGACATGAGAGCGTACTGGTTATTCACACAGAAGTCATTCTGTGATTTTAAACTATCTAGAAGTACTTTCAATATACCCTTGTATAGAATTACGCAGTCTTCTGTTGTTAACAACCGTTAGATCGATAGCTAGGTACGATTGCTTTACGTGCCATCTAAAGCCCAAAATTCCATTGCACACCCATCCACTTCTGTGTGAAGTCAGTGTTGATTAACCAAATCAAAAACCTCAATAACCGTATAAAAACATCTAATCATGATTTTTTTGTTTAACGCTGTATCCCGCATATAGTAGGGTAGGTAGGAGAACCTAATAATAAGACATTCAGTTCCCCACGCATTGGCCAATATTCGAGATATTCCGTGTTAATAGGCGAAACTCAACGACGCGATTTGTCTTATTACCAGAGCGAGGAAATTGAATATGTAGCGGTAAGAGCAGCAGCGAGAATATAACTAACCTGTCTAGAACGATTATCCATTAATATCTAAAACGTACTTCGAAGGTGGCATTAGTAGAATCATTTCGAATTTGGTGTTGGTAGAGAGAGGTGCTCGGACAGTGGAGGTGAAAGTATGCATTTAAAGGGCCCTTTAAATCTACGCGTTGGGTCTCAAGCCCCAGGAACTGTTCTGAACTCTTCATCCTGCGACGCAAGGGACACCGGGCACGACGAATCCTTGGAATGCTAAGTACTTTTGTGTGTAGTCAACACCGTGCGGCGTTGTGGCCCACCACCTAGTACCTGTCTAACGTATATTCATAATAACTAACGTTATGATATTGTAATTTTGATGTAAGTTACTTAATAATCTATTTTTTAACATTTAAAATGATATCCGTGGCAAATATTAAAAAAACTACTTTATAAAATTCACATGAATCTTTACTAAAATTAAACAAACTGAAATCAAAACAAGCAATGCTAGACATGATCTTATGACCTTCGCGTGTTCGAGACGAAACAAGTGAAACGTCATTTGTCAATATCCCTTCACCAATTTTCGGTATATCGACAGACAAACGTACACACAATTATTTATGTACGAAAAGGAGACGAAGTTATCAAGTGACTATATTTTTTTTTTATATATGAGAAGGCACTGTGTACTCTATTACCATTTACTTAGTGGATCGTACTTGATGGTGGAAACTAACGCCGCGTTATGTCTATCTGTAAAAGAAACTTCTTGGCATACAATAGATTCACCGTGTTGTAGGGCAAGGGCTTCTATGATATGAGAACTCCGTGTTGAGCGGCTAAACGCTGCGTTTTGTCTTCTTACCAGAGCGAGGAGATGAGAATAGTTCATTGCCTCGAGTGTCAGACAGCCGCTGTACCACTTCTATGAAATAATAAAGTTATATTCTTCAAAAATTAACCTGGAATATTATTGTTATTAAAGCCGAAATAAAAACACAGAACAACCCTAGCCCTCTTACCGTTGTAAATGTTATTGGTGTTGATAGACCTTGCGCTTAGTGGTGGGATTAACGAATAAGAGTCGTAATTCGTGTGGATTGTAGATTCAAAGCCTTTAGATTTTTTTAGTAAGACCTATAGATTAATGGAATTCATTCAAATGAGTTCGCCTACCCAAAACATTATATGTATACATATTTTGGCGGATACATATCTGTTTTCTCCACTTTCTCCTAAATGTAGATAGGTGTCATAATATAACGAATTTTTTTTTTACATTTTTTTATCCCGCACTTAGCCAATATTAAAACATTTCTTTTCCTCACTTTCCGCCTGAATTCCGGAAGCATTACGTGTTGACTTGGAACTTAACGCCGCCGCCGCGAGGAAATGAAAATAATAAATACTTAATTTCTTCCAGTGGGAATCGAATTCACAACCTGTCACGTTTAGTTGCACGCTTTTGCCCCTGCGCCACGACCGGCTTCAACTGGGGCTAGTTTTGTAAATCATATTATCATATAGTTATTAAAAATATTTAATCCATATACGGTCCTAACCTCATTCAGTGACTCCATTTTGACACAAAATAAAGTATTTTAAGAAAAAAAAATAGCTAAAGCACGACGACGGTAACGCGAATTATCCGTTTTGCATCTGTGTGCGTCTTTCTGTGCCTGTGTGCGAGCTATAAACTCTGTCTGCGCTTGTGTGAGTGCAAATAAATGTAGGTGAATGTATATATGTACGTATGTATGCTGGACTGTTGTGTAGAGAAGTGTTTGTTGTATTTTTTTTGTGGTAGTGCTATTGTGTAATGACTTGGTAGTGTACTATGCCTAATATTTATATGTTTTTTTTTTAATGTAATTTTTTTGAATAATTAAAATTTATATTTTTTTCTATTATTTATGTTTACATATATTTTTTAGTATAATTGTCCTGCAGACAAATTTTGTTAAGTAACAATCCATATTTTATTTACTTTCTATAAAAGCTGTAAACCCTAACAAGATTAATCAAACATTAATCAAAATTACAGTTTGTCATTATTATCCCACCTCGAAATCCAAAAAATAGAGATAAATAAGACTAAAACAGGTGCACT
The DNA here is from genome assembly GCA_000313835.2 of Heliconius melpomene melpomene. Taxonomy (NCBI): domain Eukaryota; kingdom Metazoa; phylum Arthropoda; class Insecta; order Lepidoptera; family Nymphalidae; genus Heliconius; species Heliconius melpomene. The sequence goes on from HE671949.1 coordinate 96,377, forward strand.
TTACCATTGGAAGCGACAGTACGCCCACCCCAACCTACCTAGCGACTACGTTCACACCGTCCAGTACATTTAGACCCCCTACCGATCCATAACCTCCGAATATCTATGCACCGGGGGGGAACAGTACAAGGTTCAAATTAAACTGGCCATTCTATATAAGCAAAGACTATAGAGACGCGAGCTCGACTCGACTGGAGTGTCGTCTGCCCGAGCTCTGATCGAAATCATTTGAAATATGTAATGGTTTTGACGTTTTCTTGACGTTTTTGGTTTTTTTTTATTTTGGTTTGGGTACAGAAAACCAAAAACCCCTCCAAATTTTTTGTTTACTGTTATGTTTTGGCTAGGCTAAATTTGTATTTTTGGTCTGTGTGTAGACTTTTTATGTTGTTGTCTATGGTATTTTCAGTTTTTTTTTGAGGGAGAGGAGGTGTTATGAGCCTGAGTGGGTTTTAAAATATTTATATATGTGGAAATAATTTGTATTTTTTTTTATTTTTTTTTATTGTTGATAGGCAAGCATTTGTGCGCTATCTCACCTGGTGGCAAGTGACGATGCGGACGAAGGTGGAGCATGCTTGCCTAGGTAGTACCTATTCACTCGTTCCTTAAATAGGGCCAGGTTATGTATAATCATTTTAGAGGTTCATTAACAAATGACATTAAAGACAGCGTTAATTTTTTTCCTGCATAGCCTGAGGTATCTAGTGTTAACACACTCCGCTCCCTACGCACCGTCGATCCCGTTGGGTATTTACTTAAAGGATTTTGCATAATTCTGTGGAAAGTGAAAAACGGAACTGTCTTAATGGAAGGAGTATCTTAAAACTAGGTTCCCAGGTTCCCTTTGCCTACTCTGCTATGCGCAGAATATAACGTAAAAAAACTAGAACTAAAATTACTCATATGTGGATGAAACTGAGCAGTACATAACAAAAGTTAAGTGAAAGCAAGACGACCTAACGGTGTATAAGTTTTTTGTTGCCGTACTAACGTATAAAAATGTTGGGCTATCTCGTCGCGTCTAAGTAAAAATATGTAAGGAATTCTTGGTGTTTTGTTTGGTCGAGACATTACGTGTTGTTTGGTGGAACTAAGCGCCGTGCTAGGTCTCGTTACCAGAGCATTAGTAGATTATATTAAGTTGCTTATTTAAGTGTACAATTTTCTTTCTGTATTTTAACGAAACATTGTGTGGCGTTGACTTGCGCTGACACAAGCAGTGTCAGTTCATTTTTATAGTACCAGTACCTACATATTGATAATCAGTATAGAGATATTTTCCATACGAATAAATAGTCTCTCTAAATTCCCTTCTTCACTTTCCACGGAATATCTCGAAAATCATCTATCCCTCACACAAATAATTTTAACCAATGGTACCTGAGATTAGCGCGTTCACCAAAGTCCTCAGCTTTGTAATATCATTAAAGATGATTTTAAGTATGTAAGTACATAAGTGATAAGTTACAATACACTTGTCCTTATATTGTTCCCAATTCACCCTTCAGGAAGCCTCAAACTACCGCCTTGCTCTCTATTGAGGGTCGATCTTACATCCGGACAAAGCCGGGTGAGCCTGTAATTATTATAATATAGTAGTTAAAAGTAGCAACAACGGCGTCTTATATGTATATTTTTAGGGTTCCGTACCCAAAAGGAATTTTTATAAGATCACTTTGTTGTCCGTCTGTCTGTCTGTCAAGAGCCTTTATATCCAGAAACTTAGAGACATCGAAAAAGACCTTGAAAAAATAGTATTTCTCCATTTACTTAATAAAGAGAAATAATAACTTACATCGCAAAAAACGCGTATTTCGACACTTAATAGGGTGCTTCCGGTTGACTTAAAATTATTAAATTAGGCAGCTAGCATCTACAGGTAATTTATTTGTTTTATTCAGTTTAAAATTTTATTCCGAGCCATTTGTGAACGCGACGCGAGAAAATAATATATATTTCCTCGATCTGGTGTTGAGACAAAGCGCGGCGTTGAGTTCCGTCACTCAACACGCAATGTGTACAGAATTCGGCGGCGTCTTAATACTAGGTTCCCCGGCTACTTAACCTAATGTTAATTTACCTCGTTTCCCAAGCGCACTCCACTTTATGAGAGATTGTGTTGAATTGTTGCGAGTGGCGAAACTCTTTGTGTTGTCACTGGAGCAAGGAAATTAAAGTAATTAATTCTCTCGAATGGAAACTGAACTCATCGGCCGCATTTACAGTCGGACACTGTGCCACTGCGCCATTCACACAATATTTCGAAAATTGTTCGCTTCGTGTGGAGGGAACCCTAGGTTCACTCTGCCTAGCCTGCTATATATGGGATACAGCGTGAAGCTAAAAAATATATTTGATCCCACGCATATATCAAAATAGGCAATATTTTTTATATTCGAATAACACTAAAATATTATATAAAAAAAACATACAGTCGAATTGATAACCTCCTTTTCTTACAGAAGTCGGTTAATAATGTTCTCGTCGTTGCATTGCGTAAATGATCACGTTCTTAGGACCCCCTTTAAAATATAATATTATATAATATAAAGGAATTTTGTGTAATATAACGCATTTGGCAAATTCTATCATCGTCTACTGAACTGGCGGTTTGGGGTTCGATTTTTTTATGCGCTGGGTATATTTCAAGGTACAAGTCGATACCGATATAACATATTGGCTATCGATATAACACACAGACTACAATTTATGTAAACATTTTATATATTTAGGCTATAATATAACAATAACTTGAAGCGGGCGAAGCCGCATTTGTGTCGCTAGTTATATCTAAAGGTTAAAATACGTTCCGTAACCTATATTTAGCGTGAGGGTCGCGGGGGTGGCCGCCCCCGTGCTCGCGGTACCCCACACTATAGGGGTATGGCGGGTCCATGGAATTTACAGATTTTCTTAGTGAATTCTAGGGTTTTTAATGTTTATTTTTAAGAATATAATTATGACAAATCTATCTATTTACGTTATTAAGCTGGAGACTTTGGTTTAACGGCCTAATCTCAGGACTGGTTCGAACTGTAACATTATTTGTGTTCTATAACCTATTCAATGATTTTTAAGGTTAAGATCAATTGTATCCTTAAATTTGAAAATTTTTATTATTTCTTGTGTATCCAATCACACGAACTGATAATTACTCATAAAAATACTTTTTGCTTTAGATAGTTGACTTATGGAGGAGTATGAAGGACTATAGGCCATATTTAACGTATTTGGTGCAGCATTGACGTATTTGCACTTAAGAAGTATTGCAAGAGACGAAAACCATTTTTTTAAATAGTCTTTTCGTATACATTGAGATATGTATTTAACTTTTTATGTCAATAGTTTCGATGCCACTTAATTATTACCATTAGATCAAGCAGACGAAGCCGCAGATTAAACATATAATATTAAATTATCAGAATGACACTTTAAAAATGATAGCTTCACGCTGTTCAGCACATAGTAGGGTAGACAGAGGGAACCTGGGAATTTAGTGTTAGGACACTCCGTCAAGCTAAACAAAAATTACCATGACAAGTACGAATCCTGCATTGATCTAAGCTTTACATTGTATCCCTCTAATAGCAGTGTAAGTAAAAAAAAACCTGGTGTCATGTTACTCCGTTCCCCACTTTCCTTTTTGATAATTGGCGGAATTTAACGCCGTGCTATGTCTTGACAGGGCACGGAATTGCAAATGATTACGATGCATGTGTAGGTACGTTTACATATATGTAGATAAGCTTATAATATATAGATAAATAAGTTATGTTTAGAAAGATTAAAGATTTCTTGATCTTTTCTCTGATAGACAAAAAGTGGAGTTTAGTTTCACCGCACAGCATACAATGTCTCTGAAATTGTTCGGGAAGCGAGGAACGGAGTGTCTTAATCAAAGTCAAAGTCAAAATATCTTTATTCCATAAAAATGCTTAACATTCACTTGGACATGTCATAAAAGATAAAAAAAATGCAGAACAAAATAACCAAAAAAAAATGTGCAATTTTGACTTGAAAAAAGCCCGTTCAATAACGTTAATACTGGATACACCGTACAATTCAGCGGGAAGTGGAGATGGGAGGTGACCTGACCCTAGGCGTCTAGGGTCCTTCTACATACTTACTTCTGTAAACATTATACCTATACATACTTTAGATACCAAAAATTTTTCTGTGAATGAAATTGAACACATATCACGTTTAATCGCGGATATCTGAATAATGAACTATTTCACCGGCTTCTTATATGTATACAAAGTGTTTTTGGTAAAATCTCTTTTATTTTAATAATATTAGGCTTTTATAGCGTAGTTAAAATTATGGTTTCTTTAAAGTGGTGATGACAAAAACACTCTGTATACAGAGGATCGCACCCACGACCATAGCGTTAATGGTCAGACGCTGCTCTGCGTTGCGAAGCTGATTTGTTTGTTTGGTTGATGGCATCTATCTCAGATATACTGATTCAAACGAACAATTCACAATTCTTGCTTATTTCCATATAAATGTAGCCGCGGGTCGAAGCTAGGAAAAAATATATGTAACATTTTTAAATTTTGGATCGTAATTTTTTTCTAAAACTCAAATCGTATTCCGTACCACCGCGCCGCTCCCCCTTTTATAATAATTATTGCGTCCCTCTCGCACACCCGCCGAAACTGTATCGCCGTCTCGAGATGGATGCAAATGAAAAATCAATGGCACCACTTGTCTCTTTGCCGGTCTTGACGGATTAAATTATTTTTTTGAGTAATTTTTTTTAGTTTGACTCTCCGATTTTGAATGGCGAGGTTGTGGGTTTGATTCCTTCTTAAGGGAACGAATTGTTTTCATTTTTTTTCGTCTTTCGTCAATTTAACACGCAAATGATTGGATATTTTAGAGATGCGTGGGAAGCGGAGTGCCTTGACACTAGGAATCCTCTGTCTACCCTGCTATATGTGGGATACAGCGTGAACTTGAAAAAGAGGCGTATTATATAGATGCATGTTCTTGAATTGCATAATGCAATGTTTCTAATAAAAAACCTAATTATGTCTCTGAAAATGAAAAGAATTTTTTTAAAGTCAAAAACTGTTGCGCATATTTGATGTGTGACGCATTTAAATGAAATGGTTTTAGGTTCAATTCCCAGCTCACCACATAAGATAAACTATAGCGCTGGGTTTCGCTAACTAACACACAATGACACTTAAATGAGCTGAAAATAGAAAGTGGTGCAAATGATTATTAAGTTAAATACCTGTCAACTGAATGACTGACTGACTTGTCCACATCCAAAAGTGCGTGGATATCTCAAAAACTACTGAACTGATTTTCACTAAATTTAAAAAAGATCATGTCAATATGATTTTTAGAATGCCAGTCGTCGCCCAGGAGCACAAGTGTGTAACTGTAAACACGACAATCGTGGGTTCGTTTCCACTTTAGGGAATGAAATAATTAATATTTTCATTTCTTGGCTCTGGTGTCGAGTTGAGTTGAGTTCCGCCATTTATAACGCAATGCCTTAACTGAAGACTGTCTTAATACTAGGCTCCCTCCGCCTACCATGCTACATGCGGAGAAATTTCTGGGAAAAACATACTTATACTTACGAACTTTAGCACGCGTGTCCAGAATAATTAGATCATCATAGTCAAGATATCACATTTGAAAAAGGTGGTTTTCTTTTATTTAAGGCGGTTAATAAAATTAAATATTTTAACAACTATTACAATTTGACGTTTATAGTTCGTTGAATATCAACCTCTACAATATATCCGTTTCCCGCGCTTTTTTACAACTAGTTTTTTTATGTAAACCGCGCCGGCAATAATTATTGGCAATGAACAACGTTTATGCGGTCAATCGTGAAATTTTATTAACTTTCTATAATAATAATTTGATAAAAAAAATGTTTGGAATAAAATTGTGATTTTTTAATCTATATTATATTTTATTATTTGCACGTCTTTCCCGCGATTTTACAGGCAGAACTTAGTCATAATTAATAAGATTTTAAATGAAACTCTTTAACCGGAAGTTGCGTAAAATTTCAATAAAGAATAATTACATTTGCTCGTTTTGGTAAAAGGACATAGCGAAGCGTTGGGTTCCGCCACTCAACAAGCATTGTTTCGATATTTGGGCGATGCGTAAGGAATGGAGTGTTCTAACACTACGTTCTCTCTTCTTCCCTGCTGTATGCGGGATAGAGGGTAAAATATAAAAAATAGATTATTTATAAACATCTGTCACTTCCAAATCATCACATCACTTGTATTTGAACCTGTGACCTGATAATTATGTAACGTTTAAAAATACCTGGCCGCTGACAAACGTTGACGTTTTGGGAAAAAATGTTAAGTTTGAATTTTGGAATTCTGTTATGTCAATGTGTGTAAGTTTTTATATATAATTGTTGCGTTCTATACACGCTGGCGTTGTATGTGCGTGTGTAATACTGCGATTGAATGGTTTTGTTACTTTAGAAGAAATGTCAGTTAAAATATTTTTTATCTTTTGTTATTTTTTTAGCTTCACACAATATTCCGTATATCGCAAAATACCCATAGGTATTCTAGTGTTAAGACACTCCGTTCTCTCGTTCACTGCACGTACTAGGTTCGAACGAAGAAAAAGGTCCAGCTGAGCTTTTTCTTCTTACCATGGGGAGAAAAGGACTATAAATAATTTTCTCGAGTAGAACTCGAACCTACACCCGTCGCGCTTACACTTAGACGACATGGTTCTGCGACACGACAACTTCAATGCTTTTTTGTTATATGTAATTTGTCTGTTCTGACGTCGATTTTCTTAGCATTATTGTCGTATAGCCGTCGTGTTGACAGTTAGACCCTATGACGGCTTCGAATTAATAGGTTTATTATATTTATAACCTTGTTGAATTAGAAATTTTGTGTTAACATTACATTTTACGAACTAATTGATAGGCAAGGAGCATTTTTTTAGCTTCACATTGTATCTCGCACCGCAGCTAGGCAAACAGAATCTAGTGCCAGGACACTCCACTCAAAATCAAGGCATTACGTGGTGAATTGCGGAACTCATTGCTGCCTTACGGCGTTGTTTCAGATTAATGAATTGACTAATAATATTTTTCTTTTTAGTTTCACGCTGTATCCCTCATATGGCAGGGTAGGCAGAGGGCCGGATTAATCCCGTTTATTTAGTACTATACGTTTTTTGAAATTATTAGTTATCTAATAACTTAACTAATATATGATTATTATTAATCTATATATATTTTAAATTTCTTACCTGTACAAAAAAAACGTGAACTATTCAATCACTCTACGTCGCACACCACGACGTTTTATTGTCTTCACGCACACACACATAGATAACACGCCGCAAGTTGTGTGCGTGAGTTCAACGCTTGTTACTCAAAGAAGGTGATAGCTGAAATCTTCTATTATTATTTTGATTTGGCTTTTTTTTATTTGTGAAAGTGGGTTTTATAAAATTTAAATACTCCATTTTTAATTTAGCAGACTAAAAAAATAGAAAATTAGCTAAATGTTTTAGATTTTGTTTTGTTTTTTAGTTTTATGCTTTAGTAAATGGATACACACATTTGTTATTAATCGAATATTTTTATAGTAATTTTGTTGAAAATAAAAATAAATCAGCTTCACTCTTTATCCCGCACACACAAGTGTATGCAAAGTTACTTAAGTAAGAAATTTTGATATTAGTCGAGTATTTTTTATATAGTTTTTTTAATAGTGAAAACAATTGCTTGGTCAAAATACCATATCATATTTAATGCTATTTAATTTTAAAATAAATTAGCGTTAAATATATTAAATTATAAATTAAATTTGATCAGCTTCGCGCTGTATCCTGTACACAGCAAGGTAGGCAGAGGGAACCCTAGTGTTAAGACACTCCGTTCCTCACTTTCCGCTGAATTTTGGAAGCTTTGCGTGTTGAGTGGCGGGTCTAAGTTCCGCGCTTTGCCTCGACGCGAGAGCGATATGGAAATTTAAATTGAAATAAATATTTCATTTCCTCGAGTCGCGATCGAACCCACAACCGTCGCGTTACACTGCTGCGTGCAAGATACAGCGTGAAGCTGATTTACTGACCTTGAACAGATTTGGGCATGTAATTTTTTTTATGGTCTTAAAATTTCAGGGATGTGTATGACTGCTCAAGACTATTCTAAGGTGGGCACGGACCACCCGGCCTCCCCTACTTATATTGTGACACCATCATGGTACATTGGGGCAGTGCCTGAGACTATGGCTTAGGATATGATATCTTATTATATTATCGATTTATTTATTTTATTATAAAATAAAATATATGAAAGACAAAGGTAGCCCATCCAATAACATATCTATGATAAAGTTGCTTAATTGTTTCAAGAACATGTTGGGCCTAGTTGAAATATTTTCAATATACCTATTATAATTACAAGCGTCTTTTACAAATTATAACTAACGATGTGTTATCAGTTGTAACATAAAATAAATCGGGTTTTCCTTGTATTCATATGAATGCCTTATATTTTAAAATAATAATTGTACTCATAGACCAGTCGTGGCGTAGGGGCACAACCATGACACTGTAAACGCGTCAGGTAGTGGGTTCAATTCCCACTTGAGGAAATATTTAACATTTTCATTTCGTCACTTTGGTAACGAGGCAAAGCACGGCGTTCTGCCACGGCGGTGGAAAGTAGAAAGCAGAAGTGTCTTATTGAGACAGAGTGTCTTACTACACTATGTTCCCAGGTTCCTTCTGCTATGCCTACCCTGTGCGTAAAACTACAAAAAACTCAATTATATTATTTTTATTGTATATTGTATGCGGCTGCGCCTATGTGGTGAAATAAATAAAAATTGTGTGTGACACATGAGAGATTCTAAGTGCAAGAGAGGAGGAGCTTATATGGAAACGGTTACCGTGATGTTACGGAGGTAGCCTCCTATTCCTCGATATGGGGACTACTCAAGACAAATATATACTTTTTCCATTCGAACCACTGGTTCCTGAGATCAAAGCATTGCACAAAATACAGTTTTCAGCTTTAAAATATGAAATTTTTGAGGTGACGAACAGTGACCAGCCACTATATGTACTTATTTTCTTTCAAATGGCGGTGACTGGACCGACGATACAATTTTCTTACATTAAATGAGAAAAAGCCCATGACAATGTTTATATTTGTATTAATCTAATAGTTAAAGTCACCTCAATATCGATTATATGACAAAAAGTAAATGTTATGATGATAGATGCGCTGAGGCCGCGTTATATTTATTATGCTTCAGTGTTTAATTAAAATAATATATAAGACATCGTCTGCAATTTTGTTTGCGTGGGTTTAAAGAAGTAAAATGGAAATTTCCGCTGTTTCAGCTTTCCGCTCTTAGTGTTCCTTTACAATCCCTTTTAATCCCCTACACTCCCTACCCTACCTGTGTGAAAAATTTCAACTTTTTAGGTCTAGTAGTTCCGTCTGGGCGAGGTCTGACAATTATCTAGTAGCGAGAGAGATATAAAGGTTTTTTTTAGTTTCACGCTATATCCCGCACATAGCATAGGGATACGAAAACCTAATGTTAGACACCTAGACGCTTTTCCCCGTTTCGACACTTCTGTACCCCGCTTTCCGGCGGATTGTGATGACATTGCGTATTCATTGGCGGAACTTAACGTCGCGCTTTGTCTGGTTACTACAGTGAAGAAATGTATAACAACAATTCATAAAATTGAAATAGGTAAAAATCGGGAAAACCTTTGTCGCGTTGAATTATTTTCAATATTCATTACCATTTAATATTCCAAATATTCATAATATTTTTTTTATCAAAATTGTTTTTTTTAAATAGTATATCTTTGAAAACATAAACAAAAATTTTAAGTTTTATTCTTTTTTCAATTTCAATTCAATCATTGCGTGTTAAGTGATAGAACTCTACGCCGTGCTACATCTGCCAGAATGCTTTGCACCAGGTAAAGTTGAAACAACATGTCAAGACTAATCTAAGCAACCCAAACTCAATTGTTTTATTAATAGGTATCTGAGGGTTTTTGGCACCTTCGGGCTCGATCATCCGAGTAGCTTGATGGCATCATAATATGGAATGGCCTCTTTATATAGGTATGATTGTCAAGTTTCAAGATTATGAAAATTTGGAAGTAGCTCGGCGTTGAGTTCCGCGACTCAATACACATCGCGAAAATACGATGGTATGTGCGAAACGGAATATTAATACGTTATAAGGTGCCTCTGCCGCTCTTGCTATGTGGGGGATACAGCGTGATGGTAAAAAAGAAGAGAATTAAGTCTAATTAACATGCCTTTATTTACTAAGCAACAGCTTTAGTTTATTATAATATTTAGAGTCAAATTGTTAAAGGAAAAAATGGATTAAAAATTCATTGTAATGTCATTCAATTTATTTCGCTCTTTCTTCTATTAGTTCTTTGATCTTCATCATCATTTTAGGCCTTTTTACTGTTTCTTTAATTAATAACAACATCTTATATGATGAGAAATGATACGAAGATCATCATATCAGCAATAATTCCAATAGAACTCAAACTTAAATATGGGATTAGGCAAAGTTTATTCAATTACTAGATCAATATCTCGAATACAGTTCTAGAGTATAAGTTTAATAAACCGGCCAGTTGTGGCTCAGGAGCACAGGCGTGCAACTGTAAATGTGATATTTTTTTGAGTTTAGGTTCGATTCCCACTCGAGGAAATTATATGTATAATATTTACATTTCCTCGCTCTGGTTTCGTTTTACCAGAGCGGGGATTTGAAAATAGCTCATTCCCATGAACGGAAATCGAACCTATGGCCGTCAAGTTTATAGTTTACGGTATTGCCCTACGGCGGCCTAAAAAACCCACGCACCGAAAAGTTTTTGAGACTTCTGTTAAATGATGTAGACTGTAGAGTTAAACCATGCAGTATTTTGTTACCAGCGCGAACAAATTAATATATATTTTTTTAATTTTCCAAAGTAGAAATTTAACCCATAACCGCTTACAGGCACATAATGCTCCACCGCGTTGGGCCTTAACGGCCTCAACAATAAAATATTTAATTTCAATAATTAATTAAATATTTTATTTTTATTATAAACTTTTTTATTTTTTTGAACCCACGATTGTAGTGAAGTTATCGATAATTGTAGGTATTGTTTATAACTAAAGTTTATAACTTAAGTCAAACAGTAATTTTATTTTAAGTATAAAATAAAAATTTTTACTTGTCGCCATCTCAGTGTATCCCGAGCGTGTACTAATAATAATAGGTTGTGGTTGTGTGCGTTCGGTCTATCTACGTGTGCGTGTTTGATGCCTCGTTTAAGTGAACATTCAAGTAGAAAAAATATTTTTTGGACAATATACTAAATAACTTTTTTTAATTGTCGCCATCTTTATTTTGTATGTGACTGTTGTATGTAATGGGCGCTTTAATCTATTTTTTTTCTTTTTCTTTATTATTTACTATAATGTAAATTAATTTTACGACTATTGAATTGTAGTCAGTAATTTTTAAGAAATAATTTCGTTTTACGTGTAAAATAAAAAAAAATACTTGTCTCTATCTCAATGTATCTCAAGCGTGTGCTAGCAATAATAGGTGTTGGATGTGTGGGTTATGTTTGTCCCTGTGTGCGTTTTTTGATGCCTCGTTTGAAATTGGTGTTTGGAGAGTTGTGGGAGTTTTATGCTGTCCGTGGATGCGTTATTTTTTTAAATTATATTTTGAAGTGTGTATTTTTTGATCCTTGTTTAGGTTTTTTTTATAACAGTTATTTTAATCTAATTATTTATTTTGTCTATTTTTGAATTTAGCTTTTATAATTAATTAAAATTAAAACTTTTTATTTATGATGATAATATGCAAAACATTAATAAAATATATATTTTTTAAATATTTAAGTGTAAAAGAATTCCAAACAGGAAGGTAGTTTACCAAAACAAGTGAAATATTTCCTTAGTTTGGCACTTGCTTGAGTTTGATATAAATAGCCAACACTATACTAATACAAAATTTTATCCTGCACACATCAGGGTAGGCATAGGGAATCTAGTATTAAGACACTCCGTTTCCCACTTTCTGTGGAATTCTGGAGGCATTGCATGCTGAGTGGCGCAAATCAACGGCGCGCTTTGTCTCGATACTAGAACGAAGAAATGAAAACATAAATGTTAATAAATATTTCATTTCCTCGAGTATTTATTTCATTTCCACAAATAGTCGCGCTTACAGGCACATCTTGTGCTCCTGCGCCACGGCTGACCTCAAATATTGTTTAATATTTTTACCCTATTTATTAATATAATTTATTTTAACAAATATAATAAAATATAGGATAGATAAAGGATATTATTGACGAATACTGACGCGTTCATTAGTTCCTTTTTAAAAAATAGCATATTTTTCTGTGCTTAGATTGATTGCCTACTCTAAAACTATTAAAAAGTAATAAGAAATGTCAAGTTAAAGTAAATTCAAACATTTATGTATTTTATCTAATTTTATACGATTTTAATAAGTTATCTAATAATCGTAAAATTCGCATTATATGACATTCATTTATATATATTCCCATAGTTGTAAACTGTAAAAATTGAAGCTGTACAATGCTTACAAGTACTCGACCGAGTGTGAACGCACGAAAAACTGCTGATAGCCCCTTATCTCATCTACTACGTCAACAGACTATGTCCATCCCTCTCGCACATCATTCATTTCATATAGCTCCGTCTCTTACTAACGCCGGTCGTTCTGTCTTACTCGCTCTAATGAATTAAATCAACAACCTCTCGCTCGCACCCTCTCGATGATCAGCGTTCCCTATTTGAATTTATTTCGAATTTGGAATTCGATTTTTAGATGCACGTTATGTAATATCGATTTTTTTCAATGTTTAAGTTTTGATTTCGAATCGATTGGTGAATCGATTTTTTCATATGTATTTTGTGTGATATTTTTAGTTTTTTTTGTTATATGTATAAAAGAAATAATCTGTTTATAATTGTAGAATAGAATAGAATAGTCTATATTGCACAAAAAATACATAAACAAAAAATATAAAAATAAAAAAAAAATCTAATGTAACTAAGTTAATATAATATCGACATAAAAGCCTTAAACGTAGCAGTCAATGCCTTTTTATGAAAAAAAAATAGAGAACAGATATACTTAGCACTAAGTTGCATTAAATAACTTAAGTTACTATACTATACTTTAAAAGTCTCATAATTATAATATCAAAATACAAAAAATGTTCAATAATAAAATCATCACCGCCATCATTATAGTTTTCATTACAAGCGCAGTTTTAAAAGGAAATTAGTCCAAGGATAAATTGAACCTGCGACGACGTAGTACGTAGTACGTACTGTGACCTTGCAGACGTCTCGCTGTTAGGCTTCAGGCGTTTTCAATTAATTGTTTATGTAGTAGTTTATATATTATACTTGACTTTACTTGATTTTTTAAGACATAATTGTTGATTTATGTTCCGTCAACTAGCTAGCACTTTTTATTCTATAAACACTTATTTAACTTCTATCCAAAGGCATGTTAAATTCACAGAGGCTTGACTATAATCGCAAAGGTTGTGGGTTTGATTTCCACTCGGAGGAATGACTAATTTTCATTTTCTCGTTCTAGTAACATAACGAAGCGTGACGTTGACCTCCGGCATTGAAAATAGGTCCGAGAATTAGAGAATCGATTCTCTTAATATATATATATATATATATATATATATACTGTGGCGATTTAAAGATTTTTCCATACAAACTTTCAACCCCTTATTTGCACCCTTAGGGGAAGAATTCTAGAAAACGATGAAACACGTGTTCAATTAAATACTTTTAAAAATCTAAATTTAAAATTTTATAAAAATCGGTGCTGATTCAAATTTTTTTCCATACAAACTTTCAACCCCTATCTCACCCCTTTAGGGTTAAAATTTTTCAAAATCCCTTCTTAGTGGATGTCCAGATTACAAAAGTAAACATCTATCCAAATTTCACGTTTCTACGCATAGCGGTTACGGCTGTGCGTGCGTCTTACCTCAGTCAGTGAGGACAAGTCCTTTTATATATATAGATAAAATGTGGAATTAAAAAATATAATATGAACCCCTAGCTTGCAATAATCGACAAATAAAGTTAAAATAAAATAAATCATGAACTGAATAACTCAGGCAACGTTATATCGTATACTTCAAAAAAAGTCACCCTCGACGACACAACACACACACACACGCATATTTTTTAATAATAATAAAATAAATTTAAAATAAACGACGACAGGGAAATATAGCAAAAATCTATAAAATACTTATGTATGATTTTTTTATTCCAAGAAAAAAATAATATAAAATCACACTGCGTGTAATTTTTCGTGACCTAGAGTCTATATTTTAAGGCTTTATTTTATCAAATAAACCTTCAAATTATCTCTGTACAAAACAAACATTACATTAAAAACACAATTTAGTGTAATTACAAAAGGTACTGGAGATCGTTTATTTTTTTCAGCTTCACTCTGTAGCCTTCACATAGCCAGCAAAGGGGGCCCGGGAGCTTTGTGTTAAGACACTCTGTTGCCCACTTTCCGACGATTTTCGCTCACCAGAGCGAAGAAAATATGAAATATTTGATATCCCCGAAGGGGAATCAAATCCACAACACATCGGTTTGCTGTCGCACGCTTGTGCCGCTGCACCACGACTGCTCTCCACTTATTTTTGAATATAGTGCCCGTGTCAACTCTGACCGCAGGTAGGCACGGTGGGTTACGTCGAAATGATTGACGACATGTGATATAGTCTATGGTCTTCCTTGATAAATGGACTATCCGACACAAAAAGAGGTCAGAGGCCTGCCGTGTCGCAGTGGTACAATATTCAATCGTAAACACGACGGCTGTGGGTTCGATTCCCACTCCAGGCAATGCTTAATTATTTTATTTCCTCGCTCTGGTAACGACGCAAAGCACGGCGTTGCTTTCCGCCACTGAACACACAATTCCTCCAGAATTCGGCGAAAGTGGGGAACCGAAGTGTCTTATGGGAACAGATTCTCGTAAGATTACTCCTATTTTCTCTGTGTCTACCCTGCCTTATGGGCTAAAAAAAGGTATAGAAGTATACATTTCAGCAATCCATTCATTTGACGTCCAGACGCCTTGCTCGCTTTCACTAACTTTCTATTAACACGGATGTTTTATTTTTATGAAATTGTGTATTTATATATTTTTACTTAGTAGTTAGGTAGGTAGTTTTTATTTTTTTCTGTTAAAAACTTTATGGTGACATAGGATAATATTGTGACTTCGAATGGCATCCATCTGCCATGCTCTTCTAGGTTTTTTCCAACATATTGATTGATAAACAGTGTTAAGACTTTGTTCCCAACGCATCGTCAAATTTTCGATTGGATGAATTGCGGAAGTCAACAGTGCGGTCATCTTGTTACCAGAGCGAGGAAATGAAAGTAATTCATTCCCCCGAATGGGAATTGAACCCACAACCGACGTGTTTAAATTCTGTGCCGCTGCAAAATGATTGCCTTAATAATTTAAACTACTAACTAATTTATCACCTTCTTTAATACAAAATAATCGAAACCTGAATGTTATTTATTTGATTCACGTGTAAATAACAAAAAAAGTGTATCCACCTGTGACTCCTGTCAGAGCCGGTTCTTGGTTACAAATGGCGATCGCGGCCGGTTCTTGCTATTACTGCCTCGTGATTGTGACATAATCTAATCTTGTTTAACTTGCTCGTCTGTATTGAATATTTGGTTAACACTAGGTTCCCTCTGTCTACACTGCTAAATATATGCGAGAAACAGCATAAATAAATAGATCTTTTTCAGCGGTGAAGCTAAAAAACTCTATTTATTTATTATGAATGTGTAAAACAATTCATTGGTTTTTAGTGCTTGGCGCCAATTTTAATTTGGTCCATGGTTTTTAACTTTTTTTCGTATGTTTAACGCAACGTATGAATATAGCCAATTTAAGTATTGAGCTCTATTTTTTACATTGCACCGCATAATTTTTTTGAGGAATTTTATATAATTATTTGTTTTTTATTTTTATATTCGATTTAGATTTCACTTTAATTGCTTTTATGAATGAAAAGTAATGTTTTATCGGATAGTAAGCTATCGATCTATTTGTTTCTAATGTGAGAATGTCGGTCACGTAGCTCGTGTGGCGCGAGTCTGCCGCGACGCGCGCCGACGACGCCCGACCTCGGCCGAGCGGCTGACAGCTCGTCACTCGTCCGTCACCGCCACACTATGTACCCAATTACATAGTGCAGTGTACGTGGCCTACCTATCCACTGCACGCAAAATTCGGAATAAATCGATCATATTTACAGTTAGTACGCTGCAACAATTAATACAAAATCGATTCCGCGTTATCTACGCACCCGGGTGCACTGTCGTCGCGGTCGCGCCGCGCTCCGGACGCCCCGACACGCGACTATCGTCTCATTCGCGATGTACTTAAGATTTATATTGTTTAGACTTGTTTAGTTAAAGTCCGCGTCTCCTAACTAAGTGTCAGCTCGCTTTCCGCGGTCTATTCGAGTTTTCTCACACGTGTGTCTACTGTTTACGTGCCACGGCTAGAGTCAATGACACTCCCGCGTGACACACATTCGGAGAGTGACTGCCAACACGCCCGGTTTTTTCGCAAGCCCAACACTATAAGTTACATCTTATCAAGCGTTTGTTGTTTTTTTTTGTCTGTGCTATTTTCATTGTTTTATTATCAGATTATCTCAGTGATAAGCGAATTTTCCTCGATCTCGAATGGTTTTTACCAGTTTTTAGTTTTGTATAATGTTATTTGACGTCGGCAATTAGTTTTTTATTTGTATTTGTGTTGTGATGCCGGTGCGTGCGTGAAGGTGTCTGTGTCGCACGTTGATTGTCGATTTGCGTTTAATAAAAAAATAAAACAGTGTTCAATCTATTAAAATAAAAAAAACGTATTAAATGCATATGGAAAATTTAGAAGCTGGTATTGTAATTCCGCATGTAAATGAAGTGTCGATTTTTTATTTATTTATATTATCCATTTTATTCAATGACATTTTTTCGCGCGCGCCAAAATTCCGCTCAAACGTTTTAGTGGCTATTTGGCGTTCCTATCGATTTATTTTCGCGTGTCACGGACGTCACAGGTGACGTCGGCTGAAACAATGTCCCCTTTCACTCTGTTCTTATTGTTTAAAAAATGTATGCAACCAATTGTTGCTTGCAACTTTACTTAGCTTTCTAATACGACATTTTGTTTGTTTTATAATAGATAGATAATAAATAATAAAGAACTATAGTATTAATATTGAATCAACGATAGCCAAAGTAATGTTAGTTTTTACACGTGAAAATTTTCACGGACACATCTCATTTATTTATAGTTTGTTTCGTACGTCGTAGCTCATATACCTACGTTTCGTAGAGGAATGCTATGTATTATATTATATATGCTCTGTATTCTGTAGTGTTGTGTATACGATGGCTGCTCGGCTGTATGTGTGCACGCTATGTGCTAAGAAACAGTAAAAAGTATGGCGCGAGCGCACGGTGCGGCAACGTCGCACGGCCGCGGTGAAAACAATGCCTTTTATTACTTTAGATTTCAGTATTTTTTCTTTTCGTTATTTTTTTTATCACTGTATTAGAATTACGACACTGTATTAGAATGTAACATTGTTTACTATGTATATTTACGGTTTTATTAATTTGTGTCAAAATAATAGATTTTACAAAGTTTTGTGTATTGTTGTTAATGCTATATGTTTTTACATATAATTTAATGATAAAAATAATTCTCCTATACATAGATGCAACGTAAAATAGAAAAACAAAATTAAAATTACCGGTGTTATAAAAAATAGTAACCGAGGTTGACCTTTCGAAGCTTACTAGCGCGGCCAGCTGACGCGGCGTTGTCGCACTTCCTCACGAAACAAACGATTCAGCCTTATCGCCTCTAACTCCACTCGATAAAGTTGAAAATCGCATAAAAATCGATTTATATAAGGAGCTTAGGACATTCTAGGTACAACACTAGACACTTCCCGCGCGAAAAATTCGAATAGGTTTTTATCAGTCGCCTTCGGTTTGTGGATTTAGACGGTTTTATGTAGTTTTTCTTTTCTATATATTTTATTTTTAATTCCAGCCAGTGTTTTAATATTATTTTGCGTCCGCGTTTATTCCTGGCGAGGCATTTATAGAGAACTATTTATAATATAGTAAATTAATAGAATATATTATATATTTATTTACACAGTGAAAGTGCAAGTGATGTGTCAAAGTGCAATATAAAAAGTGAAACCAAAGTGTCCAAATAAATATTTATTTATTTACAAATATAAATTAATTAAACTCGAAGCTATAATCTAGTTCCTTTATACCAAAAATTTTAAAAGTGAACACCACAGACTATATAAACATATAGACTATTAAAAAAAAAGAACATACACAAAAAAGAGAATTTCGCGTCAATCAATTCATTCGTAAGCAAGATGTCGAGGTGACAAGGTGGCCTACATGCCAGTTGCGCTGGGCTCGCTCGGCGGCGAGGGCGAGTACCGCGAGTACCATCACCTCTCGCCGCATCCCCCTTCCCACCATGTCCACGCCCACGCCCATCCTCACCAGATACAGTACCATGAGTACCCGCCGCCGATGTACCAAATGCCGGATCCTTATTTTAGGTAATTTTGAAAAAATATATCTATTATATTTTAATCTAAATCTTCGGTTCCCGTTTGGAAATTTGTAAAATTTGTAAATAATCCTTAAATACTAAATTTCAGCTCTAAAGTACTATGGTTTCGTCTGTGCGTTGTCTTATGTCTGTCAGTCACACAATAATGGAAGAATTTTATTTATTATTAGCGACCCAAACACGGCTTCGCCCGATTAAACTTATGTTCTATACAAAATGCTTACATAAATAGTAGCCTATGTGTTATTCTGATACATAAGCTATATTACTGTAAAGTTTCATCAAATCGAATCCCCTTAGTGGTATTTGCGTAAAAGTGGAACAACCATGATCCTCACAAACTTTCACATTTATAATGTTAGTAGTAGAATATACTGTATCATGTTCTGTTTCGTTTACCTATAATCTAGTGTCAAGACACTCCGTATCAAATTATAAGATACATCCGTTCCCCACTTTCCGCCGAATTTTTGAGACCAGTGCCTCGTAACCAGAGGCCTTAGTTATGTTATATAGAATCCATCGATACATCCGCTATCCACCGGCACTAGCCCATAACAACTAAATGCAAAATGTCACACACTTGCCAATCAATTGAAGCCGCAACTTCCGGCGTATAACCGACGAACAATCATTTAACTACACAGTCACAGTCGAACACACAGGAAATGTAATTGTATAGTATTTAAGTTAAACTACGACACGCGAAGACACCTTCGTTATTGTCGAAGATCGACAGTTAGTTGTAGTTAGTCTACAATTGTTTTTGGATGTTGATTAGCTGTACTGATAAGTAAACGTGATGAATATGGTTTCGATTCCTTTTCGGGGGCATGGGCTATTTTCATTATATTGCTTTGGTAATAATGGCATTGGGAACAAAGTGTCTTAACACTAGGATCTCTCTGCCTATCCTACTATATGGAGGATACAGCGTGAAGCTAGTTTATTTACTCCTTACGTCATCAACCATAGCATACAGTTGTAATGAATTTCAGAACGAATAACGTTTATTCTTTCTCGGGTCTTCTATTTAATTAAATTAATCAATTTGTGTACCAAAATATACTTTTTCCTTTTTTTAGCGTCATCCCTGTATTCCGAACATAGCAGGGTAGGCAGAGGAAAGCTGGGACCCTGGTGTTAGGACACTCCGCTCCCATTAAGACACTTCTGTGCCCCACTTTCTGTTAATGTAGATTGGAAAATCCCGTAATTTCGTTGTTTCAATTGGAATTTCGAGCTGAGAGAAGACTCTTAGTGCTCACCTCTCTTAGTACTCCCTAACCTACCTACATGCTAAATGTCAACGATTCTAATTCTAAGTCCAGTACTTTCGTCAGTGCGTTGTCTGTCAGTAATGGAAAAGTGTTATGTAATAGGTATATGGATACCTTATAAGAATTAGTATATAATTTTAAGTCAATAAGTTTAACTTGAAGTGTTACTGTAATAAAATGTTAATTTCTATTTTTGGTATTGATACCTTCTAGCAAGATTTTTAAGTTAAATTTCTTTATATTTTACTGATTAATCATCATCGTGTCTTCTCCATTCTACGTGGTATTGCCAAAATAAAGTGTGCTCAACTGGCGTCCATGAAAACCATTCAATCATACGCCGAAAAGAGAAAAAAGAGTTGGGTTCCGCCACTAGCCAAAAACATTTACAAATGGCGGACAGTTGAAGATTAATTAATAATCCTCACACATATTATTTAATTCTTTAAGTTTAAGTTAAAAAAAATAATTTATTTTTTTTATTTTTGTAATTCCAGGAGGCACGCGCCCTACTTCGGACAGCCAGATTACAGAGTATATGAACTCAATAAACGATTACAACAAAGGACAGAGGTAAATATTATTTTATAATATGTATTATATTATCGTCTATATACATACGTATATTGCAGGTTCGATATCCGGTTAAAACAAAGAAAATTAATATTGAAGAATTAGTCCTATTTATACCTTCATTTGGTTGATTATTCGCATTTAAAAATTAAATCTCATGAATGATGATGAATCTCTTCCTAAAAGTTTTGTCTAGTTCACGAAAGAATTATTGTACCCGTTCTTGACGTGTTTTTTTTTTTCAATTAACCCTGAAGCCAATGCGTGTGGAGTGGCGGAACTCAACGCCGCGCTTTGCCTTGTTATCAAAGCAAGGAAATAAAAATATTGAATATGTCAGTCCCCTGATCAGCCGGGTGGGAATCGGTGAGAATTCTTTCGAATTTAAATTCAAACCTACAACCATCGCTTATATCTAGTCACAAATACTAATTATAATAAAAAAAACTAAATATTAATATAGCGTTTCTCAGTTATAAAGCTTCTTTCTCTAACAATTTCACGCCCCGCTCCCATTATTTCCACATGGCTCATCCGTGACGTCATGTTGGCGTCATCGCTTAAGGAATATACCCACTTAGAACACAGCCTTGAATATATACAATATATATAGATCTATATTATATTATAAATATCAAGAAAGCAATAGTAAAATATTTATTAATTGTAACTTTTTTTTTTAGATTTTTATTTAATCGTACAGATTTTTGATTTTTTAAATTGAAGTATGTATGTATATAAAAAATCGGTACAGTTAGGTTATTGCTAGTTAGCTAAAAGTGTTCATGAGACCTGGATTTAAATCTTTCCAATTAAAAGAATTTGTAATGTATGTTACCTGTGTGATAGTATATACTCTATCGCACTAACATTTTTACATTATAAGAAAAATTTAATAAAACTTAAAGTTTATAAACTTAACTAAAACTAAACTTACATATAAACTTTAAAAAATTAAAAACTTACTTAAATATAAACTTAAAAAAATTAAAAACTTACTTAAATATAAACTTAAAAAAAGTTATAAACTTTAAATAAAATTAACTTAATCAAGCTAGGTTTATAAACTGTAGCCTATGTGTTGTTCTGATGTACATAAGCTATATTACTATAAAGTTTCTTTTAAATCCATTCAGTAGTGTTTGCGTGAAAGAGGTAAATGCAAGGCGAACATCCATATATACTGACAATATTTTACAATTAGTAAGAAATAAGAAATAGTAAGAAACTAATAAATTGTTTAATAGTTAAAAGATATTTTTTAAGCCAAACTAGCGCCATCTATATCTTATTATTGATAACTATTAAAATGCCTACGCCAATGCAAATGTTCTTTTGTATTCTTCTGTTTGTCCTGCTATATGCAGGATGCGTGAAACTGTTGTGTATTATAGTAAATTTTCCTTAAATTTTTCCTATGTAATATATTACAGGAATCTGACAACCTTTGGTGGGACGCGTTCGCGACAGAGTTCTTCGAGGACGACGCGACGCTCACACTCACATTTTGTTTAGAAGATGGACCCAAAAGATATAGTCAGTATATTATTAATGTATTGAAATACGCACTTTACCATGTAAATGAGTTATTTTATTTTTTTCGGTGTGATAAGAATATAAAACACTGCGTTGTGGCTGGAATGTGACGAATGTCTTAATACTAGGCCCCTTAAATTTTATTTTCCTTAAACATTTCTAAGACACTTTTATTCCTTTTTTGTTTAACAAATTTCCATTTCCTTCCTTCCTCATGTTTTTTTATTCTCATATTGCCACCGTGAAAAAGTTATATTTATATTATTACTACTAAAACCTCTGACTTGAACTTTAAATATAAAAGATTCATTAACGTCTACAGTGATTTGTTTGTATATATATAATTAATTCATCATATAACTATATCAAAATTGTCTTTAAGAAAAATAGTTTGCTTGTTTTTTTTCTAAACCTATATTTATATACACACACATATATGTTTTATTACATTTTTTTATTGATCTGTATCCATTCATACATTTATAAATATATCTTAATATATTATAATTAATTAATGTAAAGAAAATCTTGCAATGCTGTTTTCTTCTTATTCTATTATTTACTTGAAAATTAAAAATTTTATCGTATTATGAATTTAATGTTTGTAATTATCGCTAATAATAACGATGTTTTCTACTTTGATGTTTCCAATGAATAATTGTTTAATACTGTCTTACTGTCTTGGCACAGTCTTGGAGTCCAACGCTGGAGAATGATTTATTTAATATTTTAATTTCCACGCTCTGGTAAAAAGACAAAGCGCTATGTTGAGTGACGCTACCCACTACGTTATATCTACTGGAAAAGTGAGGAGTTGGTTGGCTAGGTGCCCTCTGCCTACTCTGCTATATGCAGTACACAGCTAGTAAAGTGAAGTGGAGCTATTCATATATTTTTATAGTTATTTATATTGGACTTCATATTAAGAACCATTTTGTATCAATTTTCAGCAATAGGCAGGACGCTCATACCACGCTACTTTCGCAGCATATACGAGGGTGGTGTTTCAGAGCTGTACTACACGATGCGTCAGCCCAAGGAGTCGTTCCACAATACAAGTATAACACTGGACTGCGATCACTGCACCATGGTGACGCATCATGGGAAGCCCATGTTCACTAAAGTTAGTAGTTTTCTATAAATTTAATAGAAAAATAATTTTTATGGATAAATATTGTGCGGCGTTAAGTACTGCTGAATAGGTAGTTTCTCGATGTTAGGTTCCATATTAAGGATACCGGATGAAGGCGGGTGACGAGTTCCTACAAATTCGGAAGGGTTTATATGTTACTAATATTATAGACAAGAATATTTTTTTAAGATGAATGGATGTTTGGCCCTTACATTCAAAAACTATTAAATGGATTAGAAGCTTTACAATAATATAGCTTGTATATTAGAACAACATATAGGCTTGTATATTAGAACGACTTCAATTTATGCAAGGATTGAACAATTTGGCTATAACATTACATTTCTCCAGAACCGAAATTCGGTGATTTATTGACCCATATTATAAATGAACCACATTCCTACCATCACTCCGCAGGTGTGCACAGAGGGCCGTCTCATCCTGGAGTTCACGTTCGACGACCTGATGCGCATCAAGTCGTGGCACATGGCGGTGCGCGCGCACCGCGAGCTCATCCCGCGCCAGGCCGTGCACCCCCCGGACCACGCCGCGCTCGACCAGCTTGCCAAGAACATCACCCGCCAAGGCATCACCAACTCTACTCTGAACTACTTGAGGGTTAGTAGAAATGGGGAAACTGCACTGTATTGTACTCCATTTGCACTGCTCACTATCAATCAACTCATTACATTTGGATGTATACCCTGCCCCAGAGTGTGCCAGAGCTGCACATCTTCTGCCTTCTGATTCTAGTCAAAGCCAGCAACCTTCAAATAGATTATATTTGTACTAAAAAAGTACAACCCTCGTCAAGTGGAGCCAATCAATCTTCTAACTAAGAATATAACATTATTAACTGGTTCTGGCGTTTTTATTTAAATAAAAAAATGGCAAAAAGTGACAACATAAATTGGAACTTGAGATATAATTCAATGATGCTTGGGGTTTCAGTAGATTATAATTTGTTCCAAAAGCAGCAATTCAGAGTAGTAGCATGATATGCGTTTTACATATAAAAATTAAACTGGGGGCAGAATGTCTTATAATTAGGTTCAGTTGGCATACGCAGTACCTTGCACATAACACCGTAGGCATACTGTGTCATGTGCAAAGTACTGCGAGAAGCGACAGTAAAACCCGCTAAGTTCGAGTCAGACTCGCGCACGTAATGTACTGTAAAAACCATATTTGTTGTGTGGACGACCCCAAAAAGTTCCACCATATACCTATTATTTGTTTTTCCCGCAGCTATGCGTTATCCTGGAGCCGATGCAAGAGCTTATGTCGCGGCACAAGGCGTACGCGCTGTCCCCCCGCGACTGCCTCAAGACGACGCTGTTCCAGAAGTGGCAGAGAATGGTTGCGCCGCCAGGTTAGTTATTACTTATGCTTATGTATTGTATAATAGTCTGTGTATTAATAGTTTCTTTAAACCTTACTTTAACGCAAAAACTTTACATATAGCACGGTACTAGCAACACCTAGGTAGTTGGAACATAATTGTAAAATATTCCGTTCCTCCTTTTTTTGTCCAATTTTAGGAACGTTACATGATGAGCTGTGAAATTTGCTTCCAGAGTAAAAAAAAAGTAAACTAATTCATTTGTCCCCAGTGCAAATCGAACTTACAACCGTCGTGCTTATAGAGGGCCTCTAAAAATCAATACATAAGTATATGAATATGATGGTTTTATGTTTTCCATTTAGAATCACAACGCCCAGCCAGTAAGCGGCGCAAGCGCAAGGGTAGCGCGGGCGCCAACGCCGCGCCCCCTGCGCCCGCCAAGAAACGATCACCCGGACCCAACTTCAGCCTCGCCTCGCAGGTTAGTGTCGATACGTAATGCCTCACCTAGCGACACGTAGTGAGCTGTCCTTTAACACGCAATGTCCTATCTTGAGGCGCCTGCTTAATGTTTGGCAAAAACACCACATTTTATTGAAAACTGATGCAGGTATGTTTCAATCTTAAACTGTAATTCACAGAAGGGTTACTCATGATTACATTACAGAAAAAAAAATGAAGAAAGAATAATATTTATAGTCCTGGGACTTGAAAAACCATCAGAGGGTGTCGGATTTTCCGATATTTTTCAAAATCAATATAATATGAAAAATAACATGACAAAGATTTTTTTTTTATATTTTTCTCATAACTGTCATGACTTGGTCTATCACCTGGTTTCGTTTTATCGTTGACTCCTGGGACACCCTGTATATATATTATACTAGCGGACGCGCGAAACTTCACCTGCTTATTTACACCCTTAGGGATGAAATCTAATAAACCATGAAACACATATTCAATGAAATACTTTAAAGAATCTAAATTTAAAAAAAAATTGATGGCGATTTAAAGATTTTTCCATACAATCCCTTTACGGTTAACGTTTTTTTTTAAATCCTTTCTTAGTGGATGTTCCCATTATGAATGAGCATCTGTCCAAATTTCACGTTTCTACCATCAGCGGTTACGGCTGTGCTTGCGTCTATACCTCAGTCAGTTAGAACATCTCCTTTTTTATATACAGAGTGTTTGTGTCAGCACCACTTTAAATGAATCGACATTTTATACTATTCTTTAAAAGCCTAATATATATATATTTTTTAATTATAGATTATTATATAGATTATTGAAATTATCTCCTCTATTATTAGACCACTAATGTCTTCATATATTACGTTAATGACATTATTTCTCATCACTTCCAGGACGTAATGGTAGTAGGCGAGCCGTCCCTAATGGGGGGCGAGTTCGGCGACGAGGACGAGCGGCTCATCACGCGGCTCGAGAACACGCAGTACGAGGGAGATGCGGTCGAGTGGTCCGCGCCGCCCGCCTCGCCCGCCAAGACGCCGCCCACGCACTGACCGCACCACTTATTATAGGACTTTATGAGTTTTTGGTGGACTTTTATTTTGTTTTGTGATGCCATCTGCCCCGTCATCCCCTATTCCGTGTCCTTATTCTTGACAAATTTTCCCCTAAATGTATGCAATTTTATGATAATGTTGATTTATTATAGTCTTAGGGCCTTAGTCTTGCCTACATAGGATGTAGTGGTAGTAGGCTCAACGTGAACTAACAGGGCGACGCAATGGGGTGGTCCGCGTAGTACACTTCGCCCGCCAAGACGCCAAACCCAAACACTGACCGCATTACTTACAAGAATTTATGAGTTTGGTTAGACCTTTATTTTGTTTTGTGGTGCGGTTTGTTCTATTATCCTGAATATATTTATTAACTTATTTTTGAAACCACGGCGTTGAATTCCGCCATGCATGTTTTTACTCTAGGTTCACACTGGTGTATACGGGATATAGTTTGAAGTTAAAAAAACTCCTTACCTTAACAAACTATAAATGTCCTATAATGTTTCTGAATCTTAGATAAATATGAACCAAGATGACTTCTACCTTGTGACTGAATGTAGGGGCACAAATTGTGTTTTATATCTTGACTTAATGTGCCCATTTTTGGTAAACATCCTGAATAACTGTCTTATTTATGATGACTTTAGGGACTCCTACAATATCCTAGTCTGTCTAAATATGGACTAAAGCTGATTTCAAATGTATATGTCTCTCATATGACTGACTCAGTCCCAAGATGTCGCTAATTATTATGTAGCAAATTTTACATGACTATAATATTAATATTTTTATTGTAATGGCACATTTAACTGTAAATATATTTAAAACAAGACGTCAAATGGCGGCACTGGCTTGATATGTGCCACTGAATGTTTAAATTTGTAACTAAATATGCAAATGTCTTGCCCCATCCTCGAATTTCCTTCCTTAATTTATCTTTTGAGAGAGATTGTACGTTAGCAATGTTTAGGTCGTTAAAATAATAAAGTGAAATACATTTTATAATATAATATAAAAAAATATATGAATATGAAAAACCGAATATTAATATAGATACCTACATCTTGTGTTATTATAACACAGCAAGTACAAAACATTTACACGACTTTTCTATAGGAAAAATTGTATTGATAAAACAAAATGTGGCATAATGCAATGTATAAAGTATTACTTTTT
Organism: Heliconius melpomene melpomene; assembly: GCA_000313835.2. Classification (NCBI taxonomy): domain Eukaryota; kingdom Metazoa; phylum Arthropoda; class Insecta; order Lepidoptera; family Nymphalidae; genus Heliconius; species Heliconius melpomene. Next base: position 123,715 of record HE671949.1, read on the forward strand.
GATTTATTATTAAATCACTCCTAAGCCTATTTGACTATAGTAAATTATAACGCTTTTAATTAAGTTCAAAAATTATTAATTATTAATAACGCGTCTAATATTTTCATTTCCTCGCTCTGATAACAAGATCGAGCGCGGTGTTCAGTTTCCCCACTCTACTCACAGTGCCTTGAGAATTCGGCAAAAAATGGGTAACGGAAGTGCCTTAATTGGATCGAAGTGTCTTAACAATAACATCCCAGGTTCCTTTGCCCGGTTATGTACGGAATGCAGCGTGTAGCTAAAAAAGGTTCATAATTGTAGATCCCAAATATATAATTAATAATGTCATAAAAGTTGTAGTTACAAAGATAAGATACATTTCTATTGTAGTAAGATTTATGCAAGTGATTGTTATATAGCCGGGTAAAATCAGGAATTTCGTGTATCAGGATACAGTTTCGTGTAAGTATGATAGAACAAAAATATATTCTTAGAGAAATAGTTTTGGAGAAACTATTACAAAAATGTATGTAGCGAGGCTCGAGTCCGCGCCTCTTTGAAACCAACAGTTTTAAGAGTGTGGACACTTAAGAACTTAAGATTTTTGATATCAGCTAGTATTGTGCTTAAATATAATCATTCTCCCGAGGGGGAATCGAACTCAAAACCATTGCGCTTACAATTGAACGTTGATCCACTGCGACGGTTGTGGACTCGATCCACACACGGATGAATAGATAACTATTTAAATGAAAAATAAATATAAATTATTACGATCATAAAATAAATATTATAGCTATTTAAACTCATTAATACAATACGTTTTCATATGTAAGAAATAAAAGTCAAAAATAAATTAATTTTCTAATTGCGGTCTATTGAATGATAATGAATTTGGATTAATCGATTAATATATTAATTATTTTCTAATTTTAATTTCATTACTTAAATAATATTTTATATGTACAGGGACTTCTCTAGAAATTTTTGAACGCATAATAATATTTTCAATTTTGGCACTTTCGTCACACGTCACCGGTGATGTTTTAGAATACGTTCCGAAGTGCCACTCGAATAAAACGCCATTTAATTTAAATACATATTATATCTTGGAATTAACAACTAAAAACATACACGACATCCAAAATTTGCATAATTACTAAAAAGAGTAACAGTTACCAATTGTTTATTTTTAAATGGTGTTTTGCTTTAATTAATTATTTAAAAAAATTAATAAAAATTTTACTAATACCGCTATTCAGAACGCACCTTTCAATTTCCAATCTACTCTTGCATACGACACGATACGTGGACGGCGGTGAACTTAACGATCACTATTTTACATTCTAAACTCACAATAATAAGTGAAACCTCCGCTATAAGACTGCAAAATGGTCACAAAATATATTTTAACTTTATTCGCTCTTGCGATTAGCGGCTCTTTTGCACAAAGCTGTCAGAATCCTAAAGTAGAAGCTGCGTCTTTCACAAGTTTAGATGCTACCGTCGTCACACAAATAGCTTATATTACAGAATTTACATTGAACTGTGATAATCCTGTGGGAGAGAACTATGCTCTGTATGCAGAGGTTGAAGGAAAAGCTTTGACGGCTGCTCGTATTGCTGAGAACAGATACCAGGTAGGAATTCCCATAGGAAATATTCTTATATATTTTGCTTTCACTTTAGTTACAAATTTGTAACTAATTAACGTTTGAACATCAATCTCTAATTGATATGCTTTCATTTCTAAATAAAATTCCTTATATTCTTATTGATTTCATAAGATAGATGGTTCATGACTGATGTTCATATTTCACCTATAATAAAATTGAAACTGAATTAAATTTGCATTCCAAAATAGTATAATTTCATATGTTTTATATTGTTTTTTCTTAATATTCTAAGTTTACATCTAACTTAAAGGTTTCCTGGACCGAAGAACCTTCCAAGGCAAGATCTGGAGTGCACGAGATCCACATCTTTGATGAAGAAGGCTGGGCATCCCTCCGTAGAGCTCGTCGTAGTGACCCGTCTGTAGCTGTTGCTCCTTTGTTGGCTATTCAATTACAACACCCTGGCAGTAAGTGTTGACTGCTTTAGTTTATTTTTTATTTTAAAGTCATTTATATATGTCATATCTCAGTGTCCCATTTTTTATTTACATACATACTCCAAACACATTTAGAAGATGTAAGAATACAAATATACTAGCACTCAAACCTGTTTGCTCTCAATCTCTTGCTTGCCATCCTATTGCTATCTATTTAAGTAATAGGTTTTTATAAAGATTTTTGCTAAAAATGATGATTTACAAAGAAAGTCTTAATTATGCCACACAGTAAGGCTTGGATGGCTCCCAAGATTAAAATTTTTAAATGTTCCTAAATATTTTTTCTTTTTTGTATATGACTAATATTTAAAAATTGTTGAAGTGTGTAATTTTTTCAACACATCATTTTGATCTTATGAAATAACAAAGAGACAATAACTTTGTGGTATTTTTTTAAATATTTATTTTATGTTAATAATATTACATATAATTATTTTTTATATTTCCAGGCTACTCCGGACCCTGGGTTAACTCTGAAGTCTTGGCCACCGCAATCTCAGTCATTGTTGCATACACAGCTCTCAGGAACAAAAGCAAAATCTTAGCTTAGCAGTTAATATAATTGTTTTAATATATTTTTAATTAAATTGTTTAAATTATAGTTATGGGCATTTTATTTTAACCTTTCGTTTTATAGGTTATAAGTGTCCTTTTTCTCGGAATCAATTATAATAAATGAACAGTAATTAATTTCATTTACTATATGCATTGTTTTTCTTTATTTGATACATATTTGAGGCCAGTCGTGGTGCAGGGGTATAAGCACGTGATTGTAAACCCACCAGGTTGTGGGTTCGATGCCAATGGGAATGAGCACAAGAGGAAATGTTTTTTTTTATATTTTCATATCTTTGCTCTGGTAATGAGGCAAATCGCGGCTAATCTAAACACGCAATGCCTCTAGAATTTTACGAAAAGTTGTAAATGATTTAATAGAAACGGAATGTCTTAACACTAGGTTCCAGGTTTCCTCTGCCTACCCTGCTATATATGCGAGATGTAGCATGAAGCAAAGAATAATATATTTAATACTTTTAAAATAGATTTATTATTTATTTATGAACTTTAATTTGATATATCTTAATTGATAAAAGAAAACTAATATTTATAAAAATTACATTCAGTTCAGCTTTTAATTTATGGCGAAAAAAATTACATTCAAGAATAGTTTACATAAATTATGAATTGAGAAAAGTAATCAATATATTCATGACTTTGACAACTCAATATGTCAAAATTCCATTCCTTCTGGTGAAAGGTTATGTTTATTTAGTAATCAGTTGTTGTATATAATAAATAAATAATATTAAAAACGACAATTAAACCACGAGAAAAAGTGGAAGACCCTGATGATGATCCCGTCGAATCATTGTTGAAGAAAGCTGGGTGCTTAGATTTACACTATAAAGTTCAGGTGTGTTGTTAAATCATTTAAATTTCCAGCCTAATTTAACTTAAATCTATTTAAGTATCTAAAAACATATTTTTTTCATAGTTTTATTACTTTTAATGCTCTCAAAAATTTATTAAGTGCTGTTTTATATTGGCTAAATATATAATTACAAACACATATACAATATACACATTTCTCTGAGATTATTTGGATGATGTAATATTTACTATGAGTGACTTTTATCGGGAACTTAAAATTTATGAATTGATTTATCTTAGAAATTAAATATTATTTAATTAATATAAAAAGAAATTACCATAGAGTTATGACCTTTACTGCTAGCACAAGATAATTTAATATTTTTTCTCAGAATCATTTCTTTTGACTTGACTACCCGATTGTTAGTCCAAAAAATAAATCTCCTAATTGTTAAAGGCCTACTTTTTACTAATAATTCCATGTAGTGTGAGAAATCTTTTTAAGTTTTTAATTAGTTACTAGAATTTCATACAAATACCAATAAGTAAATTCTTGAGTAATGAATTACTTTTTTGAGGAAAAAATGAAAGGCACTTCATATTAAACCTAAACAATTTTGGGAAAATATCAATATAATATATATATGACAAAATTAAGGCAATGTCCTTTGAATGGGCAAACCCCGGTACCACTATGTCTGTTAAAATTCTTTTCTTTTTTTTCCAGGAATGCATAAACACTACAAGAGATTGGAGAAAATGTCAGACAGTAGTAAATGACTTTAAAGTGTGCATTGATAAACACAAACAGGAAATGGGTCGATCAAATAGCTAATGATTCATAATTACTTCTTGTAAATAGCATTTTTATTATTTATTGTTACTAAGACTTGAATTAGTTTGTTGTTTTATTTTCAAATAGTATTATGCACAATTATAAATAAAAGAAATAAATGGAATCTTTTTATTTTATATTATGGCGTTCCAAGCATGCCAGTTGAACACAATATCACTTTCCAAATGTCATATTGAATGGAGAACAGTGAACACACAATAAATTGTTTAAAGACAATTTGTTCTATTTTTTTATTATTTATTTTTCATAGGATACAATGATACACTTTTTTGTTTTTAAGATAAAAGTTATAACCTTCTTATTTAAATAAAATAAAATCTGTTCTATAAAGAAGAAAAATCGATTATAGTTTTAACCTACGAACCTAGTCTTAAGACACTCCGTTCCCCATTTTCCTTCGAGCTCTGGAGGCATTGCGTGTTGGGTTGTGGATGGAAGATAATTCTGCGTCTTGCCTCGTTACCTGAGCGAGGAAACGAAAATATTAAATATTTCAATTCCTCAAGTGGGAATCGAACTCACAGCTTACCGTGTTTACGGTCGAACGCTTATGTCATTGCACCATGACCATGACTGGCCTAATTTAAAGCGTAAAATAAATTAAAAATAAGCGTTTCAAAAAAAATAACGAAAAACTAAACATCTTATTTTTTTATGTTTTGTCCTTCCATAATGAGGAATGGTAATAGGTATGAAATAATGCTTCAAAGTTCGTTACAGTAATGTTTTTACGTATACAAATACACTAGTTTTTGTTTCATTAAAAAAAACCAAGTAGTTATGATTTTACAGGCATTTGAAGTTTGCAAAAATTTTAAATGCCGCTAACAGTCCCGCGGTCGGACGGTGACGTCACAGGTCTGGCAGAACTCACTAGTCGCCAACGGTGATAGGAGATCTCGCGCAGTACTTTGTTTGTTTGATACTTACCTGTGCTAAAGTGTTAATCCAATTAATTAAAATGGATGAAGGATTCGAAAAAGGGCAATCGGATAACCTACCCGTAATAGATGGATTTATGGTTGCCGATTATTTATGGAATAATAGTGATTTCATCGCCGCAGAAATGCAAGGAGTAAAATGGCGAAGATAAGTTTGTTGTCTAACTTGTAATATTATGTCGATTTGGGGTAGGGATAGATAATAATATCTTATGTTATTTTATTTGAAATTATTTATTTAAAGCTGTAATGTAACCTAACCTAACTAGTTTCATATTGTAGGTAACGCTATTTGCGTTAAAAGTACCAAACCTTTTATTCCAGTTCAAAGTAGTAAGATTGTTTTATAAGTGAAAATAATATAATAATAATATAACTAAATACATGCAGTAAGTTGAGCAGATGTACATTTTCTTTTATGTAGATTTGTAATATTTTTATATATGTATATCTGAATAATATCGGCAAGAGAGAGTTATGGTCATGATGCTATTGCGTACGCATAAGTTAAAAGAGTAGGTAATGTATGTATTGCCAAATGTAGATTACAGCAGAACACCGTGCACGTATTAAACCATATTATTGCAGTTTAGAATGCAATGAAAAGAACCAACAAGTTTATACGTAATCTGCGAAGATTGTGCCGCCAGCAGAGGTGATTGTAAACATACCATGACATTTATAATATGCTACATCGTCGAAGCGACGAGTCTTCAACAACTGCAACCAAGTCTTCTTTCTCTTTGCATTAATCCCGGCGTATGTTGCCAGGGTCTGCCTTCCTGCTTAACCTACTCCACTTTACACGATCTGTAACGTCCTGAGTGGTTCGACCATTGGTACTCATGTCCTGCATCACGACATCCAAACACCGCATCCTTGGGCGTTCGGAGGTCTAGCTCCAGGGACAGGATAGACATAGCAGGGCACCAGCATCCAACACAGTTCCTAACTAGCGCGCAACGTGGCCATACCATCTTAGGCCACACTCTTGGAGCTTATCCGCTACGTCATGGATCCCAAGACTACCTCGAATGAATGTGTAACGTATGCGTTAAACCGCATTACGCCGCCCATTCACCTCAGCTTCTTCATTTCCGTGACGTGAAGATCCTCAGCATGCCGAGATAGTGCCGAGATAGTGCCAACATTCGCTGCCGTATAAAAGAACCGGTCAGATGATGCTCTTATATATCAGCCCCTTGAGCTTGGGTGGTATTCTGCGGTCGCAGACCACACCAGTAACCTCCCACCATTTGGCCCAGACAGCACATAACGGATCCAAGGTACTTGAAACTTTTCCAACTTAACGCCTGGCTCAGGACCTATAAGGACAGTGCTCGAGTCCGGACTCCCTCAGGCTATGTATTCGGAGTTCGACACATTTTAAGACTGCCGTTCTGAAGCGCACCCTTCCAGAGGTTCACTTTACGCTCCAGCATCAGTTGGTTCTCTTCAATGAGTGCAATGTCATCGGCATACATCACCAGCCATGGAGGCTGGTCCTGGATGTGAGCCGTGACAGTATCCAGCACTACAATAAATAAGAACAAACTAAGAGCCAAGCATTGGTGAACCCCCTACTGTGATCTAAAGGGTTTGGTGCCGCCAACAGCAGTCCTAACCATCGCGAATCGCAAAGCGGGATCGTGGTACATATACCTAATAATCTCAATATAGGCCTCAGGGATCCCTTTGGATCGCAATACCCTCTAAATACATTGACGAGGCACACAGTTAAATGCCTTCTGCAAATCTACAAAGGCCGTCTAATGCAGAGCTCTTCTTTTTTTTCCTGTATGCCTCCATCAAAGTTCTGAGTATTCTCTCCATTAAAGTACTAATTAAGTTTGTGGTAACGCTCAAGCCAAGCCAAGTCTTGTTGGAAAAAATTCAAGCTTTCTAGTATCGATACTATAATAAAAATAATCAAAGCTAAAGATTTTGGTACAACACGCCATGAAACCGAGCAAGATAGAACTGTTTTTTTGACAAAGTACTATCAAAACTTCAATATCTTAAAATACAATGCTCGCTATTACATTATGTTTGTGAAAAAAAAAGAATTTAAAAATATATCTATATGTTATTTATTAAACAAAACTAAATTTGTGGTGGAACGCCAGCTAAAGAAGAGCGCGAACTGCGAGTGAACGAAGACGAACTGAGCGAGCGAGTTTTGCAAGACCTGTGACGTCACGCGAGTCGGTTATGGCCCGACGGAATCTCGCGTCGCGCGCTTACTTTAAAGGACAATATCTCAAAAACTAATAGACGTATCAAAATAATTCTTTCACACGTATTTTTTGTTTTTAAAAGACAATACGATGAGCTAGAATTTAAATTTTGTGATTATTCTCCATTATCTATGCGTAAATTAAAAAATATACGTCAAAGTCATATTGTTTTGACGTTTCTTTTATATTTGGATTTAGGTTATAATTTATAAATAAACAAAATGCTTAGAAGATTAAGAGTACCAAATATCTCTTTTATATATTCAAATTATTCTACTAGAGTAGAAATCGATTCTACTTTAAAAGAACACTTTGAAAGTAGTCGGTATAAACCTAGAAGTCATCCTGGAAGATCGCAAGCTAGGTTTGTAACCATACCCCCGGATATACAAAAGTCAATACAAATTATATTACAAGATGCCGGCGCCAAATCTTATCATAAGGACAGTATTAAGTTAAACAATTATCTTCATTCCCGCCATTTACCGCCGGAAGACGATGAAATTAGAAGTAAAGCAGCTAAGATTCATGAAAATGTTTCCAAAAAATTTTACTCAAAAACTGATAAGAAACTATCTCAAGAAGAAGAAGAAGCGCACGAACAGAAAGTAAATACTACAGTATTTAATATCTTAAAGAAAAATGTTTATAGGTGGGGTAACATAAGTTATGACAAAGCAACAAGTTTACAATATTTAATGGCAAGAGCTGCCCCTGAATATGCTATTTTAGTACGAATTTTCGATGAAATTAAAAGGAGATTACCAGATTATAAGCCCAGAAGTTTCTTTGATTTTGGTTCAGGTGTTGGTACGGGGACTTGGGCAGTAAATAACTTCTGGTCAGGTGACATATTTGAATATTTTACTGTAGACACTTCTACTGATATGAATGATTTGGCTCGACTCATACTGTGTCAAGGCAGGGATAATGTAGAAATGCCATTTAAAGCATATTTTCAAAGGCAATTTTTACCTGCATCTGCTGATTTAAAATATAATATAGTATTATCAGCGTTTTCATTATTTGAAATGCCCAATATAAAGAGTCGATTGGAAACTATACAAAAATTATGGAATAAAACTGAAGATTTTCTTGTTATAGTGGAACATGGATCTAATGAGGGCTTCCAAGTTATAAATGAAGCAAGAGAATTTGTTTTAAATTCCTCTCAAAGTGAAAAAGGCCATGCTTTTGCCCCATGTCCTAATGACAATGTATGCCCCAGATACTTAGAACATAAAACACCCTGTAATTTTCTTGTCAAATATGAAACTATACCATTCCCTTTAAAAAGTGAAGTGGTTGCTGATATATTTTCTTATATAATTTTAAGGAAAGGTGAAAGACCAGCAGATGATCCTAAGTGGCCAAGGCTAGTCAGGGCTCCGATAGTCAGATCTGGTCACACAATTTGTAGGTTATGTACAGCGGAAGGAGAATTAAAAGAAATTATATTTTCTAAAGGAAAACATGATGTTCATACATATAGATGTGCGAGATCTAGTAACTGGGGTGATGTGTTGCCTGTTAAATAAATGATTGATTGTGATATTTGCTATTTGTTTTATTTCAGTATCTAATTTTAATAGTTTATAGATATCCTGTGAGAAATTTACCCCTTTGGTAACAGTAACACTACGTGAAGAAATGAAAGAATATATATTTTAACGGGAATCGAACCCGTAACTAAATCATAAGCTAACGACTTTATCAATTTACTTAACGGTGCATTTCTTATCAAATCCGTAGATAAGATAATGATTTTTTGGTAGAAAAATGACTAAGATTGTTTATTGTACATCCAAGTGATAAATTGTTAGATAATTATTTTTTTATTTAATTTTGAATTATTTACTTACTAAAAATGTTAGAGGCCGTCGCCCAGCGGCACGGCAGACAGACAGAGGATAGTCAGATGACTGTAAATTCCCCATCTATAAGTTCGATGTCCACTTAAGACAATAAAACATTTTAAATTCCTCGTTCTGATGAAAATACAAAGCGTCTTAACACGTAACTTGGTGCATGAAAACAGAGTGAGTGTATTGACTCTAGCGTGACTGCGCCTGCAGTATGCGGGATACAGCGTGAGCAAGCAATAAGTGGGTGAGTTCTTTTGTGGTGGTTATTACAATTGCGTCACAATGACGTCTACAGGTCTTATCAATACCGCTATTAATTATTTCCTTTTAAACAACCATTGAACTTAAGCAAAAACCTAAATACTGAAATAAATATTTTCAGTATTTTGCAAGGCAAAGAATACATTGCAAATATAATGTTTAATTAAAAAAAAAAACAATTTACCCTTGCTTTCTTTACAGTTTCTATATATTGAAAGTCCTAATTTCGTGCCAAATTTCGTAACGGTAGGTCCACAGGAAATACCCTATATAGGTACATATGTGGTTTTCATGCAAATTGCACCAAAAACGATGCACAGATGCTCGTATCTTTTGCTTTGTGTGGATTTAGAAGTTTGATTTTTTGTGTCCTAAGGGATCGTAGTTTTTATTTGATATTAATTTCTGCTTGATACTTGACACACGCTTAGATTTTTTAGATTTTTACAATGTTCTTTTTACTTTACCAGACTTTTGTTATTTTATAAAGCCTGAAAGACTTTGGCTAACTAAGATGCAATAATAATACCTAACTTTCATTAGATTATAAAGCTCAATTTTATATTAGAAATGACGTTTTCCATTGTCAGACACTTAGCATGGTTATAACTCCCAGCCAGACATCCCCAAATTCTATAAGTTACTAGCGCCTACGAACATATTAGGGGCAAACAATATTTTTTTCAATTTTATAATTTAAAAAAATACAAATAAAATAATAATACCATATGCAATGTAATAAAATTTTAATTTCAATTGAAGTGAAAACATTAACAAAAAATAAAGATTCTTTTCACATTTAAAGCCAGAAGGAACATTGTAAAAATCTAAATTAAAATCAAAAAATATCTCTATTCGGGGTGAACATTTTACGGTATCATAAATACGGTAAATACCATACATTATTTACTTGATTTTTAATAATACATTTTAAATACGTGTAAAACACCCAAAAACCAAGTTGTTCTCAAACTTTAGATGCATTTTATTTCTATAAAAATAAACTAGTATAATAAATAAAAGCATAGGTACTGCCAACATTTTACTTAAAATTGTTTTGTCGTTGATCAAATTTCATCAAGTTTTGCTATTAATCAAACTTTTGATACGAGAGTTTCCAGATATTTTCATTGATTTTTGTTGTTTTATTAAGATTAAAGTTGTTTTCTGATTATTTTGTTTTTTTTTTTAAATGTAGCATAAACGAATCAATTTTGAATATGAATAAACCTGGACCAAATTAATTAGAAATTAAAAAGTTACATAAAAGTTTGAGAACCAGTATTTCTTTGTTTACATTTTTCATTGTCTTATAAATGAATAGACTATAGTTTTTCACATTTACAATGTCAATCACATAAATACATATCATGTGCGAGATATCCGCCAGCGACTCCGTCCGCTTGAAAATGATATATTTTTTATTTATAAAACAATCGAAATGGAACAAAAACTGTTAGGGGAAGTTCGCCAAATTATAAACACACACACACATAAAGAGAAAAAAAATTAAAAATCATTGTTTGGGGTTCTATTATATTAATACATGTCCCCAATAATAAATTTTCTCATACATTTTCCATGTAGAGACAGCGATCAGTTACAATTTTATTATATGTATGATATCTTTTACTGCTTCTTGTGTCTCTATTCTCTTTTATCAATTCTAAAGTGATCATGTATCACGATCTTATGAATTGTTTTTATTCTATTGTTTTAATACCTCTATGTGACTACTATTATTTTATTGTACTATAATAATACAATTTGTTTACCGTGTAATGTTCTAGAGGTTATATAGCCTAAATAATAGCCTAAGTAAATATACATAAATGAAATAAAATATCGTATACTTTATTAATTTTATATACCTCCATAATTATGATGATAGCGCTTTTTGACTTTTATTCTAGCAATTAATTTAAGACACTATAGTGATTGTTCTGTTTGTCTGTCTGTCAAGAGCCTTTATCTCAAGAACGCTTGGTGATATCGAGTTGAAATTTAAACCATGTACTTATATCTACGGCCCCATGATTTCTTTACATTTCCACCGTTTATATCGAAAGAAACGCATATTTCGACACTATAAAGGGAATCAAATTAATAGAGTGCTTTCGTTCCACCACTCAATCCGCAATGTAGAGTTGAAAAAGGTGCCTTAATGGGAACGGAGTGTCTTAACACTAGGTTCTCAGATTTTCTCTGCCTACCCTGCTGTATACGGAATATAGCGTGAGGCTGTATATAACAAGGCAGGGTTTTTTTTCCGCAGTTTCCCCCCATTGTTATTCCGCAATAATTGTATTGGCGACATTTATGTTCATCTTCATCATCTCCTTAAATAACTGAGTAGATAAAATAATTATAATTATTTATTTAACTGGGAATTTTACTCTCAACCATCACGTTTACAATCCGAAACTGTCTCTTCTATATTATTCAATAAGCCAAAGCATTTTCCACGCGACTGTACAGTAGAGCCAGTTATTCATTTATTAAGCACAATTTAGTTTAGTAATACCTTAACGTTCATATAGCGTACACGTCTTTAAGAAAATGTATACAATAAAATTGTTATGTATTTTGTTTGTTTACGTTCAATACGTGAATGCTGGTAAGTGATTTTTTTTTAACTTTTTTATTTTAATTTTGATGAAACTTCTAGACAGTCCAAAAATGATTTTTTTTATTGAATAAGTACGTAGGTACATTCTATATATTCTTGTTTTTCTGCTCTATTGAGAAAAGTCGAGGAGTTAATTTTCACAAAAAAAAAAAAAATATATTTTCATTTATTATTTCAGTTATAGTAGAACGGCGTTGAGTTGCTTGCTACAAATAATGCTTCCAGAATTTGGCGGAGCGAAGAACGGAAGAGTCATACACTAGGTTCCCAGGTTCACTCTGTCTACCTTGCTATGTAAGGGAGGCAGTGTGAAGCTACAAAAAATATTTTCATATACTCACCTTAGTAATACAAACCAAAAAGTGCGGTGTTGAATTCCGCTACTCAACCCGCAAGGCCCAATTTCGGACGGAATAGGGAACGGAGGGTCTTAACAATAGGGTACATTTTGGATGTAGGATGTACTTGCATGTAGGATCCCTCATTCAGCATTTTCTGAAGATGAATAAAAAAATCAAAAACGTCCAAAATCATTAAACCTAAATCAGCTTCACGCTGTATCCCGCACACAGCAGGGTAGGCAGAGGGAACCTAGTGTAAAAACACTCCTTTCCCCACTCGACTTGTGACTTGTGAGCCGCCGCTCGCCCGAACGACGAACGCCGACGAACTTGTAAACTATGACTATAAACTTGTAAAGTGTCTCATGTATTTTTTTTATTTTTATCTAAATCAATACAAATAGAGGCGATAAATGAAAATAAGTTTATTAAAATCATTCCCCGGGTGGGGATCGAGCCCAGTTTACAGTCACACTCTGTGCCACTGCGCCATAACGCCCTTATATATATTGGATAAATATAGTACGGTCGACGAGTCGTGGCCACTCTGATGTTAGGCTATATGAACTTTTACTTATTGAACAGCTCACGCTCGGAAAGAAAAAAATCAAAACATAAAAAATATCCTAAAATCAAATCTGCACAGCCACTTACCATGACTGGCCGACCGTACTGTAAATAACGGCATTACCGTTATTCCGACACCCCAGTCTTGAATTAGCTCTCTGTCATAATGAGGAAACCGTTGTTTTGTGTCGTGTTTTCTCTTAATATCATGTGAATTGTGGTGAGATTTCTCGTTATTTCTTTTAAATTTGTTCTTATACACTCTATGCTAAAATTATAAAGACGAAGAGTTTGTTTGGTGAAACGTGCTGATCTGAGGAACTGCTGGTAGTAGTAGTAGTAGTAGTAAATTAATCGATGTGTATTCTATGTCGTTACCTAGGCAACTTGTAATGTGTCGTGTATCATACACAACAAGTACAATCCACTACAGGGCTATTATAATACAAAAAATATATTGTATCCTGCACATAGGATAGGCAGAGGGTACCTAGTGTTTCCGTTCCGTTCGCCACGTTCCGCATTGAGTGTTGAATGGCGGAACTCATAAAATTAAGTAAACAAAATTATAAATGTAAAGGTTATTTTTATATTATAGAAAAATATTTGTTTTAGGTGGGAATTAAACTCATAACTTCCGATATATCAGTCGAATCCTTATAAATAAAACCTAACACATAATATTTATTTATCTTATAGTTTACGTATCATTATAATATAATTAGAGTCAATATACTTTTACCTCTGTCAATATCATTTATTATCATTGCTATTAAGCAAAGAAATTAGCACACGATGTTTGTGGGTTCCATCCCTGCTCAAGGAAATATTGAAAAAACACGTTCTTAGAGAAAACGTTGTGCTGGGTCCCATCTTTGGCCATTCTTCAACCTTTGTCAATTGGATTTTATTGGATAAAGAGAGAAAATGGATTTATATTTTAAGTACTTCCTACTACTTCATGAAAATGGAAGGTGCTTGAAAATTTCCAATACCTCCAAAATTCAGCAAAACTTAGGGAACAGTGTGTAACACTTGTTCTGTCCGCCTACCCTGTAATGAATAAAATACCTAATGATCATCTTCCAGTTTCGTGAAAAAAATAGTGTGTCTATTATAATAATTTTAGAACTTTTTCCAGGCTGTAATTTATCACTAAAGAATGACTTTGGTAGTCCTTCGCCTGTTTATTTACAAAATGGCGACTTTTTGGCGCCAAATGCGACGGGCGATATCTTGTTGCGGCGTTTTGAAACACTGCGTGTAGCTTGTCCGGGGAATAAGCGGTTTATTATTTTGGGAGATGACATTACTTCTTTTAATGTTTTAGTATGTATTTTTTTACTTTTAATTTTATTTATCCTTTACAATATATCTGTCTGTGGTCATTGTGGCGCAGCAGCACATCTGACTTTAACATTTTTGCAGCAGCACATCTGACTTTAACAGTTCCATTCCTGTTTGAAGGAATCTATTATTTTGTGGTTCTGGGAAGTAGACAAAGCGCCGTCTTAAGTTACGCCACTAAACACACACTGTCTTGAAAAATGGTGGGACGTTTTAACTACTTTTAACACTATGTTCTCTTTGCAAACCTCGCTAGATACAGGGTACAGCGTAAAACTAAAAAAAAAACAAAAAAAAATACTATAAGTGAATTAACCCGACCAGCACTTGCCCGATTGCAGGTGGCTAGACTTTCAACTTTTTGGTTTTTATCCTTCAGTGCGGAGAACAGAGTAACATAATCGTAGAAGAAGAAGACGAAAAAAGCTTTTTTAAATTATTTATAAAGTCTCAATAATATTTCTAGGATGTAAAATGTGTACAAGATTCCACATTTCGTGCGTCCAAAGGCCCGTGGGTGGGTAATCTCAAAGAAATTAAATGCAGTGGTTCGCCTTGGTTCACTACTGAGGAGATCGGGAGTTGCTATAAGAGTCAGAAATTATATAGGTAAGAAAAAGGTTTCAAACTTTATGTTATACAATATAGCTATATATAATAGATAAGTACATACATATACTCCTTACTTCTAAGTCGTGGGTTCGATCTCCATCCACGAGAAAGTTAAACAAAGGTATTTTTTTCCAGGGTAGGCTACAAAATAGAGGATGACTTTTATTCTCTCTACGAAGCTTGTTTCGACAAAGATTTGATTCATACTTTGTATGTTAAACATTTATTGAAACCAAATGCTCTTCATGTACAGCCAGGACGGAGACCTTCTTTTATTGGTAAGGAAATTACAAAACTCATCACGTGTGTGACGCCCACCAGCTCTGGTGGGCTGGTGGGCGTCGTACCATTTTCATGATTGTAAGTCAATGGCAAGTACGGTAAGTACAACTTATAAATAAAAGGTGACAAACTGAAATTTACGGGAGTATGCAGTGCACTCGTTTAATATGAAATAAAGTACAAATATAAAATAAATATTTAAAAAAACTAAAACCCCGACTGCATAAAACTAAAAAAAAAACAAGCCCCAATAGTTTTTTAGGATTAACAGTCGTTTGAAGACGAAGGCATTCATAAAGATCAAATTTGTTAAGATCATAAAGATCGAAATAGTATTTGAATCTACGGTTGAAGCCTGATATGAACATTTACGTGAAGCTAAAAAATGGTACTGGAGTTACTATGAATACTTATTTCTATTATTGTGTATAGACGCAGAGGGTGGCGAAATCTACTTAATATTTACGCTTATTTTGTTTATAGAAGGAGAATTATTTGGGAAAATTCAAATGTCCAAACTCTATTCAATGAAACACCAAATGAGTCGATTAAAAATAATTTTGGGAGAAGGAATGGACGCGCACTATGTAACTAAGGCACAGGTACGATAATTTGATCAGTTTCACGCTGAATCCCGCATACAGCAGGGTTGGCAAGTGTAGGTAACCTATTGTCAATACACTCCGTTCCTCACGCACCACCCAAATTGCAATACATTGTGAGTTGATTGGCGAAAATTGAACGCCAAACTTTATAATATCAGAGCGGGGATTATAAATAATTCGTAATAAACTGAACTTAGGTACTATGAAAGATGGTCGTAAGTTCAAATTTGATTTGGAAAAGGCGAGTAGAAAGAAAACCAAGTACCTAATACATATAAAATAATAGTTTCTTATATAGGTATGATTTTATAGGCATCGTCAGGGTGGGTAGGGGTTCTATACAAACATACATATATATATACAACATAAGTTAATATCTAAACTAATTATAATCTTATAATTACGTAGTTATCGTAGTTGCAAGAGTGTAACGCAAGACTATTACACTATCAAATAGGTCAGAGACATTATGGGTATTTTAACGCAACATAATTATGATTTGTTGACGCTACAATTACTGTATCCGGCGGAAGTGGGGAACGACAGTGCCTTAATGGGAACGGAGTGTCTTACGGACGTTCCCAGCTTCCCTGTGCCTACCCTGCTATGTATTTCATAATATACAACAAGAAGCTAAATAAGATTACATTACTAACCTCTGTAATTTATTCTTGCAGTATTTGAACCGAGGTCACTTAGCTCCCAGAGCTGACTTTCCATTGCTGGCGGAGCAGCGCGTGAGCTTCCACTACGTGAACACGGCACCGCAGTGGTTTAGGGGCAACGCAGGGGACTGGGCCGCTTTAGAGGATGTGAGTTGAGACTATTTTGTGTCAAAAGGTACTTCGGGAGGATCTGATCGGGATCTAGAGATATTTTCCCGGAGGAGTTTTGTTTTTAGTTTTAGTAGATAATTTTTGTATTGGCACTAAACACCCGATAGTACAGTACTGCCATAACCAGTCAATATATAGTCAGGTGTATCCAGAGAGATAGAGAGATATATTTAAGGTCCGGAGACTTTATCTTCGAGCTAAAGTAAAGGCCTTTAATTATATATTATGTTTTTTTAATTTCACACTGTATCCCGCCAAAGTAAGGAAATGAAAATATTAAATATTTCTTTTGCTCGAGTGGGAATTGAATTAATTGCATTTACAATCGCACGCTTTGCGTCTACGCCACGAATGGCCTCAGTGGTTTATTTTTGACTGGTTTACTTTTTTAGGCTTCAGGCTTAATTTACGATATGTAAACGTTATGGGATTGATACCAAACTATACTGAGTGGGCACAGCCCAGAGGGTCCTAATTTTCACTTATGATCGGTAAATATAACAAACTTTTAATACTTTAATAAATAAAAATAAATACTTTTAATAATTTCACAGGCATTGCGTCGTCGAGTAAACAAGTACGGAACAGAATTAACAATATACACTGGGACGTACGGAGTCACTACTTTAGAAGATAAAGCATCCATACCCAGAGACATCTTCCTAGACGTGGATGATAATAATAATGAAATTTTACCGGTTCCAATGTATTTTTATAAAGTAAGAAGTATTTTTAAGCTTCATGCCGTATCCCGCACATAGCAGGGGTAGGCACTCAACTCAGTCAAGTAACGAGACAAAGTGCGCCGTTGAGTTCCGCGACTCAAAACGCAATGCCTTCGCAGTAGCGTCTTAATGGGAATTGGAGTGTTTTAACATTAGGTTTCCTTGCCTACCCTGCCTAGTGCGACACATAGCGTGAAGTTGCTTTAAATGAATCAAACAATTAAGCAAATATTGCTTTACTGCATAAAAATTTTCTTATGTTTTTAAATGTTGCTTCTTAATTTACAATTATTTTTCTTACAGATCGTTTACGACCCAACAAAACGTACAGCCACAACCTTCATATCAATAAACTCTTCCTTTTACAATAAAACAATGATAGAAAACTTATCGTTCTGTGACGATATTTGCGAGGGGAATCCCCTCTTCTCCTGGTTAAAATGGAGATCCAACGATGGAACACATAGCTTTTGCTGTTCCTATGAAGATTTTGTTAAGGAAATCGACGTTATACCTAAATTAAATGTGGATGGTATATTTTATTAAACTATTTAAAAAAGTGGGTTGATAGTTTGATTAGTATTAGTATGTATGCATGTGATATAAGAATGGATCTACTTTCGAGCGCGTGTGGTAAATTTCATTAATGTGTGTGTTTGTCGACAAAATTCTCGAAAACAAAAAATTCTATGGAGAATAAATAAAAAAATTAACAAAAAATGATAAATCAACTACCACTTTGCCTTTTTCTGGCTGAAGTTGAGATCCGACGATGGAACACACGGTTTTTGCTGTCCATATAAAGATTTTATTAAGAAAATCAAAACTACTAACTATAGCAATATTGGAAATATTGTTATAGTTTTGATTTTCTTAATGTGGGTATCCGTGTAATTTAAGCGCACAAACCTCGACCACAGATATTACAAGTGGGGGTACTTATAAAGAACTTAAGCCAAGAATATAATAAAAAAACAACATTTTGTACGTAATCGTGGTAATTTATTTTCTATTTTATTATTATATAAACAAAATATGACTTAAAAACTAATTTAAATTTACTTTTATTATTGATTTGTGTCCCTGTACTATAAATAAAATGATTATTAGTTTATTTTGAGTAACATACTGTATATACAAGATTTTTTAGTTAAAGAAAGGAGAACGGAGTAATCTGTCACTAAATTTCGATTACATTACACAAATAAAAAGTAAACATTTTAAGTTAAATTAATTTCATTTAAGATTTACCTATTATAAATAGAAAAAAATGTTTATTTTTATTTAATTTAAAAAACAAACTTATATTTAAAACTAGTAATATAATTTGCGTATAAAAAATTGAATATTGGATTCAATTTTCAGGTTAAAGGTAAACTTTAAGTACAGTTTTAAAATATAGCAATATCTATAAAAAAATATCAAAGTTCTAGAATTTCCAAAAACAGAGCGAATAGTGACAAAATACTCTGTTCTCGATTAAAAGTTATATTAATAGAAACGATTTTCTTCCCTAAATAACTTTGTTCACATTTTACAACAATTCCATAGCAAATATGGTTAATTTGAGAAATAAAAGAATCTATGAATAAAAAAAAATAAAGTGCTTTTACAAAATTTTAAATAACCCAAATTATCTAATATACAATTTAATTTTGCATTACTTAAAACTAAATTTGCGAGCTTCCATAGATGTTCATACTAAATAATCAATTTAGAAATGATAAATCGCTCCTATGGTGCGACAATGACGTATTTGCACTTTTTAGTAATATTAAACGACATGCAAATAAAGTCTGTAAATAATCGTCTTGTATACATCTACATATTTAACTACAGTTATTATAAAATAAAATGCATTTACGTCATTGTTGCATCACAAAAAATGTTCTCAAAAAGATTTTTGGGGTTATAAACGTCACAAAGTCGATTTATATTCTGTTAAAATAGATTAAAAATAAATCAAAAGTCACTACTTAAGTACTCAGATCTATATAATTCCGTATATTTCGATCAGATCTTCTACAAAAAATGTTATAACGGAGATTTTTCTTAATTTTTTTATTCATAAACTAACCGAAACGAAATAAACGGTCTCGGTTCTGTCTGTCAGTCACTCGGTAGTTGAAGAGTTTTATATGGTGTATATAAAACCTGCCCATTTGCCTACGTTACGTAATACTCGAACGACGTTTTGAAAATGAATGAGTTCCTCGAAATTAGAAAATTCCTAACTAGAACCTTCTCTACTTTCGATTATAGCACTAAGAGACTGTCTATCTCTTTTATTTTCACACGCACAAGCCACTAAAGCCAAGAGATGCTTGTTAGAATATTCCAATCTCTCCTTGACGAAGGTTTCCAGTTCATTTCTCGGCAAATAATACGCTTTCACGTATCTGTCCACGTAGTCTTGATACGGAACAGGTTTTAAATTGGATATCTTCTCCAATTTCACGAAAAGCTGTCTATAGTCCAGCTGCATTAGTCCCCTTCCGCCGTTTGAACATTTGGTCGCGTTTGAGAAACCCTCCACTAACAGATGGACTATAAATTTAGAGACCATAGCCCAAATCGAATTGACAACCTCTAAATTTAGTGTAACTCTTGAAGATATGTTTTCTAGACGTAACGCAAAAACTTGGATCTTTCGGATGACCATGTCTACATATGGACTGTGTTCGACCGCTACGTTTTTTACGTCCCATCGAACTTGGGACATTGCGATGAGTGATGAACGAGCATCTACTGCTTTTGACGCTGAACACATATATACTGGAATCCTCAAATCTGATACTACTGCTAGGGTATTATCCTTGAAATGTTCAAGAATAATCCGTTGTTGACTTGTTACTATAGACTCGAGGTAGGGGTGGAGTAGCTCATATTGTCTTGCAAGGAAGATTACACTTTCAACACCAACTATTCTTTCACTGAGTCCGTGTAAATTAGCCTCTGTGGTCATATCCAAATGATTTGGAACACTTGGTCGTTCATAGCCCATATTTTCTTCCGAATTAAGACTATTGGACATTCTTTTTAGAACTAAGTTCAGCTTTGAAGTGTATAATGTCGACGAAGCAACATCTAAATCTGATGTAAAGAAAAGATGGACTGAATAAAAATAATAATCGAATAACTGATTCATCAGCATTATGACTTCTAAAGATATTTGGGGTAAATATCTACTGATTTGGAGGTATTGGCCACAATTTCTTAAAACCGATAACGTAGTATTGGTCACTATGACACTGTCTTTTAATTTGGAAGGACTAGTCGGTACGTCGTTCGTCGTTGTGTACTCATGTCTGTCTGTATCTTCGACGAAATCTCGTCTCAATTCGTCCGGTTCGTCATCTGATTCGTCGCTGCCTTCAGATTCTGGTTCTATACCAAAAATGTCATCATTTGTCACGTTTTCATTTCTAAATATCTCAAAAGGAGTCCGCGATGTTTTTTGCGTGAAATATTTTGATATATACACACTATCGTCTTGAGAAGGGGCTGATGATGTCGCATCAGATTGTGTTTTGGTTAAATCAGATTTTGATGGGTTTAGATACTTTTTAAATTGTTTAAACTCTTGTAAATTCAGGACATTGAAAGAAGATTTCACAGGACACTGTTCCCAACCCTCGTTTTCCAAAAATAATTTCAACTCCTCCATCCTTCCTCTATGATAATTCTTGATATACGAAACACTTTGCGTTTTAATAAAATCCTGTAGAAAATCTGACTTATCCCCACAAAAAATTTCCGCAACTTGCGTCAATTTCCTCAAAATACCCAACATTTGGATGAACTTTTCGAAAGGAAACTCCTCTAAACCTGAACTTTTGAGAAACATTGATACTTTGGCTTGAACATCATGCCAAATTCTTATCAAACCAGCTTTTAACTTCTGCTTAATATATTCCCTACTAACATTCTTCTCTATATCAAACACATTTCCCGAATTTGGCAAAGATTCCTCATTCTTCATATGCCAGTTTACCAAAAGATAATAACTCCGCATCACCAAAAACAGATTTTCGCACAAATTTAGCAAACATATCGAAGCTTTGGTCGTAGGAACAGAATGACACATTTCTTGAAACTTCATTTCTATAGAAACATCATTTAAATACGGCTTAACTGCTTCCATAGCTGATTCGTTAACAGCCGATGAGTAATGCATGTGGAGCTGTTCCATAGCAGCTTGCGTTTTGCCTAAAAGGCTGTACGCTTTTTTGAGTTTTCTAAATATATTTTCATCAAAATTATAGCAGATCTTGGCCAAAACTGAGTCTAATTTCTCTTCTGTCATGTCCAAAGTGTCCTGCAGGCGAGTGGACAAATCGGCTATACACGTAAACTGTTTGTGAGCTGACGCTGCCATCTTACTCTTTAAAATTAACTCTATAGCCTCAAAATATTCCTTTTTAGCCAACAAATCCCCGACATCTTTCTCCACACTTCGTAAATTTTGTAATAATTGGAGGGATTTTAGCACAGATTTGATTATCTGTCTTTTTCTGACATTGGCTAGAATGACAAAGGTGGATATACTGAGGTGATTGGAGGCAGTTTTCAGTCGTTCTCTTGCATTTTTACAAGTATTTAATGTTTCTGATAGTTGTGAACGAATATTTTGTATTTCGGTAAATTCGCGATCGCAATTGTCGCGTTGTTGTGAGATTAAGTGGAGAGCTTTGCCTGATACTACCTGTGGAGTAAAAAGTAATAAAGTATACAAAATAATTGTAACAAATAGGAATATCTGTATAATATGCAATTATTATTTGTTTTAATATACCATACAGGTCTGTTATTTTATCGTCATCGTGCCTCAGGTAATAGTGGCGCAGTGGAAATCGTCTAACTGTAAACGTCATGATTGTAAGTTTGATTGCCGCTTGAATGGAATGGAATGATCGTATTAATCCCCGCTCTGGTGGACAAAGTGAAGCATTGAGTTATCTCACGCACATAGCAGAGTAGGCAAAGTAAATATAGGAACCTAAACCTTAAGGCACTCCATTTCCTAGTGATAAGACACTTCATTCAGAAAATTAGGTCCATTTCCCAATTCTTAATTCTTTCGAATTCTTGAGGCATTGCATGTTGAGAAATTAA
Organism: Heliconius melpomene melpomene; assembly: GCA_000313835.2. Lineage (NCBI taxonomy): Eukaryota > Metazoa > Arthropoda > Insecta > Lepidoptera > Nymphalidae > Heliconius > Heliconius melpomene. Next base: position 146,400 of record HE671949.1, read on the forward strand.
CAATCTATCCTCATTTTTAAATAATCTATTCAACATATAAATAATAAATATAATTTATAACTACCTGTTGCTGCCTCTTCAGTTTGCTAAACATGTGTTCAATAGCATCACAGTCGGGCGGGGACGGTGCATGTTCCAGAACATATTTTGCCGCATCAAACTCAGATGGAGGCGAGAAATATATATGCTCTATTTCTCTAAGTACCTGTATTATTTAAGGAAATAATCATTAAGGTGTATATAATGAGTTAAATGAGTGAAATAAAAAACATTCTTTGTTCAGATTCTACAAAGAACTGATCAAGTGCAAATCGGACTTGCTCGCGAAGGTCTCTAGAATCTATAAAAACAGCAAAAAAATCATGTCTGCTGTATGGGAGACCTGTTAAATGTTTATTTTTATTATGTGTTGCTAAAAAAAACACAGGAGATCTATGGTAAAGTACATGGTTTTAGAAAGGCCACAAAATATAGTTACTTTATTACTTAGCACTCATTTTACATACTCACAAAAGAGAAACTTAAACAAGGAAGTAAAGCTAAACTGAAAAATTTTCTATGTACAATAACAATAAAATATCTAACCTCCAAATCAGCAGCTGACTGAGCAACTGTTTCTGAGCGTGAGTTAACTCCGGGTGGTGCATGTCTGTTCTCCATTGTACAAAATATTTACTATAAGAAAAATAGATAAAAAGATAAAAAAAATAATTATTAAACAATTAATATTATTATTAATAATTACTTATTTATATTTGAAATTAATTTATTTTGCTAAATATATGTATACTATTAGTTCAAAGGAATTATTAAATTTGTAACATTAAGAAGTATAGAATGAAATTATTCAACTACATTTGCAGAAGTAGCTTAACATCATTTTTACATAGCAGGGTATGCAGAGGGAACCTAGTATTAAGACACTTCTTTTGTCACATTCTGCCAAATTTTTAAGACATTGTCTGTTGAGTGGCAGAATTTATCTACCTAAATTTAATATACCAGAGTGAAGAATTTAAATTAGTTTTAGTATAATCTCAGTGGGAATTGATCCCACACCCATTATGTTTGCAGTTGTCCCATTGCCACAGGACAGTCTGAATTAATTTAGAGCATTTAATGTAGACTTTAGTAATTAGGTAAACAACAATATATAAAATTACCAAAAAAGAAGTTCATATTATATTTTTCTTAAATATATTTATTTAATAAGCTATTGTTCTAGTAGTTTATTAGAAAAAGATAATGTAATTATATAATTATAGTCTTTCATTGATAATCTGATATAATTTATTTATTTAGAAATTAGGAATACAAACATAATAAATATACAATAAATCCATACTTATTAGAAACTCTCATAAACTGAATACTGTTAGTGCATTATAAAGTGCATTATAAAAATCCTTTATTAGAAACGATTTTTTTTATATTATAATTACATTTAATGATATACAACAACTACTTATATAATTCATAATATATGACTTATAATTCATGCAAAGTAACACTTACCTAGAAATAGGAACCAAATAATAACATTATATTGTTTAATTTACTCATTATACAAAAAGGAAGAACATATCATTGCTAATATAGATGTTTTTAGGTAAATATCAATAAATTATAAATTAGTAACACATTTTTCTTATGGAAATTACTTAATATCTATAATAAATAATAATAATATATAAGCAGGAAAAGCATTTTACGAAGAATTATTATCTCTTTGTAAATGTCAACTTCAAAATGAAAGTGACGTTTATATATATAATGTACAGTATTATTTAGATTGGATACTATAAAGAAATATTTAAAAATAACATGTTTAAAGATATTAAATTAATTAATGAATTATTTTGAACTCATTTCACTAAAAATATTTAATTTGGTTCAATATTATTATAAAAAAGTATAACTTTAATTCAAGATACGTTTAAGTTAGCCTCCAAGAAATTGGATATAATCGGCAATGACAGAAGTACTTAATTCACGCAAAAACGACTATGTATGCGGCTTAGATTTTGTTTCATATGGGGCTCAGCTCTTATCCAGTTGTTCGCCCATTATCATCACCCTCTACAAGTCCTCTGAGTCCTCATTCTACTTGACCTTCCTCTAGTACCATTAAAACTGTGTTTTCGAAGGTCAACCTTCTGGACCTCTTACCGCTTACTTATTCTTCATGATTTTTTTGCCATTTTTGCATCTATCTATTTAAAAAAAACGCCGCTTCATTATATTATAGATACATGTACGTGCTACCTTCCAAGCCCCTCTGGGCTTTTAGTACGTCCTACAAATAAGAAGATAATAGTTTTAGGTGCATCTAAGATCATCTAATACGGTTATGTTTTAGTCTGTTCTTTGATTATGGCATTCTGAAAATTAATTGCTTCGCCAATGTCACATGACGTTACACAATGGAAGAATACATGTTGAAAAAAATCCAGGTTAAAATACTGCTTCCATCTATAACAAAACGACAAAATGTATACAACATAGTGAGTTAGTAAATATATCTTTATATTTACAATAAAAAATACATAGAAGGCTAAACACAAACATTGAATATTAAAGGAATGAGAAACTTTGATTTAGGTGCATAGGGTGCGATCCATACGTGGTGGAGTAATTTTTATAAATTATTGTCACTTAGTAAAATAAAGTATTGAATACAGCCATCTATCACTTCCTGAATGAAGCCAAAACTCCAAAACGGAGTATTTTGATACTATATATAGTTTATGTCTACGTATCATGTCCTACACTCAAAAGATTGAAACTAAGAAAAAGATATATGAATTAAAATATGTAAGCTTATTCTTAGAAACAAATATAAAAATATTCGAATTGTTCATTGATATATATTATAAGCTTATAATACGACTAAAGTTGGTTTATTAAATAAACAATCAATTTCAAACTAAAGACTAAATTAATTTGAACATAGACAATATCGTCAAAATTATAATTACAAATAATCGCTAGCACATTTATATCACATATATAAATCAATAACAATTGCTTATAAAATATTAAAAATCACAAATATTCTCATACAAGTATCAAAATTGAAGGAGCCGAAGGACACGTATCCAGTGCCAATAATAATATAACCCCTTTCAAAATTAAAAAGAAAAATATCAACTTGACGTCATGCGAACGATGAAATGAATATATTCTTGATTTTAGTTATTTATTGACGTTTTTTCTGTGTGGACATTGTTTTTTATTAATGTGTTTAGTGATATTACTAAAATGGAAACCGATTTGATGATAGAAGACACGACGACACCTAAGGTATTATAAAATATATGTTTTTAACTAGGAAGTAGGCCAATGTAATGTCATGACAATCTTTTCCGCCATCTTTGCCTTTATAGCTTCAGATTTTTTATTAAATATGCATTAAAACTAAAAAAAAACTCCAACCACTAATTAGTTACACGTAATCTTTCAATAAATGCGCATAAAACGTTTACAAAAAAGATAGAAAAGATGTTTAATAGGATGATGTATGTTTCTGCAATGCAGTGATCGTATTATATTTTTTAGTTCTTTCTCTATTTTTTAATTAAGCTGCTGCTATTTTAATACTTGAAACAGTAAATACTACCATATACTCTTTGAAGCTAGTTGATTTCACTAATAGGTTATTCAATATGTGCTCAAAACACTTCATTAGTTTCACCATGGAAACCTTACAAAAAAACAAATGAAAAAAATTTATAGATATCTTCATTTTTTCATTCAATATATCTTAAAGTACCCGTTTTTTAGCCTATTCATTATTAGCCATATGTTGTTCACAATATAACTGTTATAATAACTGTAAATGAAGTGGAACACTTCATCACTTCAACTTGTAAAATTTTATATTAACATTAAAACAATACATGATATAATAAATTTTCATATTGTTAATTTTGAGCTTAACATATGGTGAAATCAAACTCCTCAGGACTAACTTAACTTTATTTCTTTTCAAAGTGAAAAGAAAAGTGTCTAGAATAATTGTGTCCACAGAATGTCATTTGAGCAAAAAAACTTGCCTGTTACTCCTTAATTTAATTTGAAAAATATATTTTAATTAAATATACATATTAACTTTACTTTTCCAATATAAGAATGTCATGAAATCATTACAATAAAAATCAATACATGTTACTTTCATTATAATGATGAAGATATTGAGGATGTCACAATGTCTTATCAGCAAATGCAATGGTTGTAGCCTTAGTCCCTATATAGGGGTATGACACTGTATCCTGCACATAGGCAGAGGGAACCTAGTGTTAAGAAGACTGTTTGAATGGCAATCGCTGCTTTTTTATTTTCTTTTATTTCCTCACTGTGTTAAGACAAAGCATGGCATAAGACAATGGATGTGATATAACAAATTTTATATTGCTATTGCTGATTTTATGCTCAACAAAATACATAACACTTTGCATAAACTACTGGTTTACATATGAGGCCGACTGCATAAGTAGTCCATTACAGAATATTTTTGTATAAATTTAAATTTTTATATAATTTTACTTGCTTGTATGATGATTTAAAAGGATTATTAATTTGATTATTATTTAAAAACCACTTAAATGTTGTATGACAGTGTTTCATTGTAAATAAGACCATTGTGAATAAACTCTGCCACTCAACTTGCAATGTCTTAAAAATTGAAATATTGACAGGACAGTAAGGAACTCAAAGCTTTAAAACTATATTACATTTATTTACCTTGCTTCCTACTAATAGTACTATATTGTCTGTATTTTTACATACTTCTTCCGATTTTTCACTGCATATTGCTTAATATATTTATAATAAAAAGTAACAACACTAAAAACAAACATTTGACAATTTTTACAATTTTTATTTAAAGTTGAATAGTGACTATGTCGAAAGATGAGTGATTTCTCTTCCACCATTAATTGTATGGTATTCCAAACATATTGGCCTTTTTATTAGAATAAAGAAAGCTTCAGGTTTTTTTTCAGACACACTTTTCGAGACAATGTGTGTTGTCTGGTGGGGATTTAACCCACAACTATCAAACCATGGAGCCTCTAAATTTTTACAAAAATAATCCAAACAATTATAATAAATTTTTATTCAGAATAATTTTCCTTAATGAGTAAGTGATATTAAATTAAATGCACCTAATAAAATTACTTACAAATAACTAAGATATTTTGTTGATTCAGTGTTTAAATGTAACATTTTAACTTTTCCTTATCACCATTCAAGCTAATTTGTTTATAAGAAATGCTAGTCATTTGTTTTGTATGTAGCTTATTAGTGATAATATTTATTTTAGTACAGTACCATAGCAGCCACAAAGAAGTAGTCAAGGCTCCTCAAGGGGACTTTCTTCCTAGTTTGAGATAATGCATGTTAGGTAGCAAAACTCAATAATGGTAATAAAATGAATTAAATATAATCAATGACATTTTTGACGAGAATGACGGTTGAGATAGCACTGACTATATTTGTGACAGTTGTGAGTTTGATTTCTACTCAGGGAAATGAATTACTTTCATTTCCTCTCTGGTTTCTTTCTTCCTCTCACCGCACAATGACTCTAGAATTGGGCAGAAAATGGAGAATAAATTGTCTCAACACTGGGCTCCCTCAGCCTACATAAATAATCAGATGGTTTCCAACTACACCACAATATTTTTATCATATTTATACTTGTTTTTTTGTAATTTACAGGTGACGTCACTAACCTCCTTAGACACGGGTGTGCGACCGGCGCCCAGCGGTGCAGCATACGTCGCCGAGAGGAACACATGCCTCAATCTATTCTCAAGATGGAACGAAACAGATCAGGTTAGATTGAATTTAATGTTGTGAATATAGATTTTTGAACTTAAGAATCTTAGTTAATGTTTAAATTTTTATTCGGACATTATGGATGTTTCATATATATAAAAACTATAAATGCCATTCCAGGTGGAATTCGTGGAACAACTCTTGGCGCGTATGTGTCACTACCAGCACGGTCACATCAATGCGTATTTAAAGCCAATGCTCCAGAGAGACTTCATCAGCATGTTGCCAAGTTAGTATGGCCTAATTTTGCTAAGATTTTTGGATTTTGTTTTTGACATTAATATTTTTGCAGTTATACCATATGAGTAATCATAGGTTTTTTTACATTTAATTTCTAATGTTTGTCTTGTTATATAATTTTTCTTATCTGTTCTTGGTGGCAAATTTTTTGGCATTCAAGTATGTTGAGTTTTTTATTACTTGATGAAACTCCAATAAGTAAGAGTTCAAGCCCTGAGAAGTGTGAGTTTAATAAATTTAAGATTATGGGTCATTCATTTTTATTTTTTCTGAGAACTTTATTCATCATCAGGAATTGTATTTCAAATTATAATAATTTTGTAATCTTAGACAATTTTTGCTTCATGATATTATTCCTAAGGAACCCTGCAACCTATGGCTTGGGGTTCCAATATTCTCCATTGTTTTGACGGAACCCAAAAAAAAATAAATGCCATAGTCACTTCTTACTTGATCACATTTTGGACATTTTTCCACCCAGAAAAAGGCCTAGATCACGTAGCGGAGAACATACTGTCGTACCTGGACGCGAGCTCTCTGTGCGCCGCCGAACTGGTCTGCAGGGAGTGGCAGAGGGTCATCTCCGAGGGCATGCTGTGGAAGAAGCTGGTAGAGCGGAAGGTCAGGACTGACTCACTGTGGCGGGGCTTAGCTGAGAGAAGGGGCTGGTGAGTTGTAAAGTGCGGCCGGCGTTGAGTTACGCGAGCTGGTATGTGGCGATGGTCAGTCTTGTCTTTTAATGATATAGCTAGGTTCCACTAGGTCCAATGGAAATAATTAAGAGTTGTGTACGACATAAACAACAGCCTGATGAGCACATGACTGACAGCAGTTAAAATGCGGTAATATAGCCTATTGCTTCTGTACGAGATGAATATAGGAAAATAAGGAAGTTCCGACTTCCTTATTTTTCTAGTGTTACGTCACTCCATTCTCATTAAGACACTTCTTTTCTCCACTTTCTGTTAAACTCTGGAGGTATTGCAATGAAGATATTAAATATTTCATTTCCTCGATTGGGGATCGAACCTCTCCTCTCGCGTTTTCAGTCACGTTTGTGCCTCTTCGCCACGATTATAACGAAAAATTATTATAACGAAATTAAATATTTTTTGCTTAAATTTCAGGATAATATACCTGTTCAAACCGAAGCCGGGCTGCCAGCATCCGTCCCACTCATTCTACAGACAGCTCTATCCAAAAATAATACAAGATATACAGTCTATAGAGGACAATTGGCGTATGGGCAGACATAATTTACAAGTACGTGTTTAGCTAATTTTAATTATTTGGGATTTGAAGCCACAATCACAGTGTATGATAATGTATGAAATATTTTTTGTAGTGTTAAAACACTCCGTACCCCAGGTACCGCCTATTTTTAGGACGTGTTGGGTAAATGGAATTACGCCAGCTTTGTTTGTATGAAAATAATTCATTCCCCGGAGTGAGAATTTAATTCCACTTTCAGCCTAATAAAACTCAACGCATTTCAAACTTACTAGAGCAGAGAAATGAAAAATAATTAGTTATTTGTAATAAGTTGTGATTGAACCGACAATCATCGCAGTCAGTCACTAACTTATGCACCATTGATGGCATTTTTTAAAATATATGTGTACCGGAGCTTACAACTGCACGTCGTATCAAGTCCACGATCGGTGATTAGAGAACATCGCGACGTCGCGAACAACAATATTATTATTAATTGTGGTCTTTCTCTTTTTCCAGAGGATAAATTGCAGATCGGAAAATTCCAAAGGTGTCTATTGTTTACAGTATGATGATAACAAGATAGTGTCCGGATTGAGGGATAACACTATTAAAATATGGGATAGAAAGACTTTACAATGTGTTAAGGTACGGTAAGATGGACATGTAAATAAATTTAACTTGCACATAAGAATTGTGAGACCATTCAGTTTTAATGGGACAAGTTGAGGAGTTGATCTTCGGTAAATGTCCCTAGGTAAAATTGCTAAAGATCCAAGTAAAAAGATATAGTTTCACCATCATTGACCACTCCTTTCTCATTTCTTACTTCCCCTTTTACATATACACTGCATCTAATTAAACCTATACCCCCAAATATTTAAACCTGTACCCCCTTTTTAATGAACCAGGAGCTCCAAGGCCACACTGGCTCAGTCCTATGTCTCCAGTACGACGAGCGCGCAATCATATCCGGCTCGTCGGATAGTACAGTGCGAGTGTGGGACGTGGCCACGGGCGCCATGCTGAACACGCTCATACATCACTGTGAAGCAGTGTTGCATTTGAGATTTTGTAATGGCATGATGGTTACTTGTAGTAAGGTTAGTGTTTATCCCATGAATACTGTATAACACAATACACCACCACACACCACAATATTGCTTATATTACAACACAACACCACACCATGACACATCACATTATTACACAGTATATTACTACACTACACCTTTCATCACATCACAACGTGTCTAATCACATTACAACATAAAACATAAAACTATCACTCAGCGCTCATACGTCACTGCGAAGCTGTGGTGCATTTTAGATTTTGTAATGATGTGCACTAAATATATCACTAAATAACACTACACGTTATGCTACTGTGATATGTCAATATCACAACAACATTTTGTATATAGAATTTTACACTACAATGTACCACAACTCTAATTATGCCACAACACAACACGGTCACACGAAACACGGTGATACATTGTAAAACGAAATAATATTGTATATAGAGTACTGATCTTTTCAATTTATTACTTATTTAAAAGAGCATTTTCAGTAGTAATTATATGATTTTTCGATAAGTAATTTTTCGTTCCAGTTAAATATTAAACAAGAGATACAATTGAAAAAATATTCTACAATTTTGTTTATCTACAATCTTGTAGCTTAATTTACTACCGCGTCCAAAATCTTTATAGTGCATATATTTTTCAAAATTCCATAATCTACTAGCAATCTAAGAATCCTAGGTTCTGAACCTGCAACTCAAATTTTTTTATACAATATTTGAACACATATCCCTCTTTATCCTTTTGCAGGATAGATCAATAGCCGTATGGGATATGACATCGACAACAGAGATAATGCTACGGCGTGTCCTCGTGGGCCACCGGGCTGCGGTCAACGTGGTTGATTTCGATGAGAAATATATTGTTAGTGCCAGCGGTGATAGGACTATTAAGGTGGGTTGTCACCGCCTTTCTTTAGCTTCATGCTGTATCCCGCTTATAGAAGAGTAGGCAGAGGGTTAATACAAAGACATTATGTCCTTTATTTCCATCCAATTGGAGACATTGCGTGTTGAGTTGGTGGACACAGTGCTTTGTCTTATTACTGGAATGAGTCCGAAATTTGAGTGGGAGTTGAAGCCTTCAACCATCGCGCTTACAGTCACATCCTTATGCCACCCAGTCACGACGGCTTGATTGAATTTATAATTACAATTAAATTTTTAACTAAGGAAAGAAGTAAGTTCTATTTAGTTCTTATATTAATTCAGTCTGCGTCCATTTGACAGTGTCTTGTGCTGATGCCATGCATGCTTTGCACTATTGCAGCTGATTAAAGAAGTGCATCATCATCATCATGTTCAGCCTCTCCTCGACCCTGCTATAATATGAGTAAAAAAATAACATTTTTGTATTACAGGTATGGAACACATCGTCCTGTGAGTTCGTCCGTACATTAAACGGCCACAAGCGCGGCATAGCGTGCCTCCAGTATCGCGACCGCCTCGTCGTGTCCGGCTCTTCCGACAACACTATCCGCCTGTGGGACATCGAGTGCGGGCAGTGCATACGCGTGCTGGAGGGGCACGAGGAGCTTGTCCGGTGTATACGGTGAGTTGGGGACTCACACAGCCACCCTGTCCATATCATTGTGCAGCTTGACACATATTAAAATAGTTTGAAATATTGAAATGGATTATTCAAATTATAAACTCGTAAAGAGATAATATATTAAATTATAAGATAAGTTTAAAACAAATTAACAATAGACTAAATAAGTATCGTGTTCTGCTACCAACTAGTTTCGACAACAAGCGCATCGTGAGCGGTGCGTACGACGGCAAGATCAAGGTGTGGGACCTGCGCGCTGCGCTCGATGTGCGTACGCCACACCAGGACCTTTGCTTGCGCACACTCGTCGTGAGTATACACACCGACACACACACCACCTCCGCAATGACGCTTGGCCTCTCAAGGAAGCTTGGAAATTATCTTTGACGAATATTTCATTTCGCGAATATATAGATGCTGATGAAAGATTTTTAAGGGCAAACATTCACCTATGAGGATGTGAATGTTGTTTGTTTGTAACCCTTGTAGTCTTAGTATGTAACGTTGGCTTCGTAATAAATAAATAAATATTTAGTTACCACTTAACAAAATACTTCTGAGGAGAAATATAAACATTGGAGTAGAAGAAAATTGTCTAGAATTTTCGTAGATAGCAATAGACTGTATCAAATTACAGACGCGGATACGAATGTTCACAACATCCCTAACGGCTAATATATACTAAAACTTAAGTTGACACCCTTCATTCCAGGAGCACACCGGCCGCGTATTCCGGTTACAGTTTGACGAATTCCAAATAGTGTCCTCCTCACACGACGACACGATCCTCGTGTGGGACTTCCTCAACTACGGTGGGGCTTCGCCCGCCGCACCCCCGCCTCGTAGGGCTTCGCCAGAACACGATAGAGCGTTTTATGACTAGGTATGGAATGGAGTCATTAGCAACTATATATTTTTTTCAGCTTCACCTGTATTCCACATATAGCAGGTTATGCAGAGGGACACTAGTGTCAAGACACTGTGTTGTAGAATTCAACGCCGCACGGACAGATATTTTAAAGCCACAAAAGGGAAATAAACCCACAATCTTTGCATTTATACTCAGTAATTTGTGATACTAATGTATGTAATAGTAATAATAAAAGTTTTACTTCACTTTTCATCCATATATGTGTGACGTCATTAGTTGTAGGATATATTCAACTACAGTTGGGTTTCACCAACACAATATTTGAATAAGAGAATGTTGCAATGAGTCACACCAATGCATACAAATTTTACTATACCAGTTACTCCATTTAATGCGCGTACTCGTTTAAATAATAGTAGCTTTTGTTTGATCAAAATCGATGTTATGTCCGGTAGCGGCCGTACTTTCATGTTTGATATTTTGTAATTTTTGAAGATAGGAAAACACTTCACTGCACTATCTTGTCTTTCCCGCTACTTTGCACTTATCCACTTCTACGGGTTGGCTGGAAGAGATCTCATCTAGAGATAAGTCCACCGTTGTGTATGTTTTATTATGTGTTAATTTGGTGCAATAACGAATCTTATATAAAGATAAAAGGACTTGTCCTCACTGACTGAGGTAAGACGCACGCACAGCCGTAACCGCTGTGCGTAGAAACGTGAAATTTGGACAGATGTTTACTTTCGTAATCTGGACATCCACTAAGAAGAGATTTTGAAAAATTTTAACCCTAAAGGGGTGAAATAGGGGTTCAAAGTTTGTATGGAAAAAAATCTAAATCGGCACCGATTTTTATAAAATTTGAAATTTAGATTTTTAAAAGTATTTAATTGAACACGTGTTTCATCGTTTTCTAGAATTCTCCCCCTAAGGGTGCAAATAAGGGGTTGAAAGTTTGTATGGAAAAAGTCTTAAATCGCCACCGATTTTTATAAAATTTGATATTTAGACTCTTAAAAATATTCAATTGAACATGTGGTTCATGGTTTTCTAGAATTCACCCCCTAAGGGTACAAATAAGGGGTTGAAAGTTTGTATGGAAAAATCTTTAAATCGCCACCAATTTTTATAAAATTTGAAATTTAGACTCTTAAAAATATTTCATTGAACACATGTTTCATGGGTTATTAGAATTCTACCCTAAATACGCAAGCGAAGCTGCGCGCGTCCGCTAGTCTTATATAAAGACTGATTCTTTTTCTGATAGACAAAAAACGTTGGTGTGACTCATTATATCAATATAAGCCGAAGTTAATTCAAAAATACTAAATATTAAAAAAATATATAAATAAAGACATTTAAAGTTTATCAAGAACTTAATTTATTATTTTATTTTTATTTCTTCTCAGGACTCCCTAAAACACCGCATTTCCACGTTATTATTATAATAACGAATTAAAAATGGCGGTGTAAAGTGACAGATAGTGAAAGTGTTTTGACACAAGTGTTTGACAGTTGCAAGTGCGTGTAACTTTTGTTGTATCTGTGCAAATGGATCTCAGAATACATATATAAATGTAAGTTTAAACGCCTTATTAAAAAAAAGCAATAGTTTCACTAAGATGATGATGCCAAGATGATGTTTGGTTGTGTGAACGATTATTATTCCTTTTTTTATGTGTCGGTTAAGTTACTATTTTCTTTCGTTCGATCGTATCATGGAATTGTGCTATTTTCTTTTTTTATTTGTATATGTTACATTTGTCTTACTCTGTCCGTATGATGGTCTAAGCTTTTTTTTCTTACAAAACAATTAGCATCAATATTATTTTAAATTGCATTTCATTCAGTTATAATAACTTCGCAATTTTGAATGTTTTTGTATTCTTTATTGTAATTTTTTGTGCATATATATATTATACTTATATACCGACTGCCTTAATTGGACGATGTTTAATAAATATAAACTAAAATCAGGGATGTTATGGAGGTCCGTAACAGAAACCGTAACTTTCAAATATCCGAAATAAATAACTATTCGTAACCGTATTAGAATTCGGTATAAAAGTTACGGATAATTACGGATATGGGCGTAGTCTAAATAGACTTGATATGAACGATTTTTGATTTTACCTACACTAGCGATAAGTACGAAGAACTTATGTTATAGAAAAAGATAAATAACAAACATAGAAACTATCAATGACAGATTCTATGAAAAAGTATCTACTTTTATATCCATAACCGAAACGAAACCGCTACCGAAACCAATATCATAAAACCGTCTTTGAAATACGACAACCGTAGCATCCCTGACTAGAAACTAATTAATAAATGCCCACATTTTTGGTATTGCTTAAAAATGGGGGGTGTAGTGACTCAACTCTCTGCCTTCCACTGTTAAGCAACAATTTGTCAATAAATTATTAAAATGTACATTTAAAATCTTCTTCATAGATTTTAAAGAGGGTTTTATACTGGAAAAGAAAACATAGTTTGAAAGTAATAATGGTTGTAAAATAACAATAGTTTTATTTTTTTTATTTATCTGGAATTTTTTTTTTGTTTTTTTGTTAATCTTTTACTTAACAAGTTTTCGTAAAATTTGAATATTTGTCTGTATTAAATTTCAAAGTTTACTGACTTGTTTTTTATTATAAAAAAAACTTCTGAATTGTCAAAATAAAAAATATATATATTCTGTGTTTAATATGCTAATGTTATTTCAAATTAAAGATGGCTATACATATTTTTTACAGAATAATTCAATTATTTTAGGATATATGATTGAAAACACGCTGATAGTGAGATGACCTCACTTGAGGAAATTATAAAATTATTTTCAATTCCGTGCTCTGGTAGACAAACCGCGGCGTTGAGTTCCGCCACCCAACATACAATGTCTTGTTACGTAAATTGTGGTGAAAAGAGTATCTTTGCACTACCTATTTCCTCTGCCTACCCTGCTGTACGCAATACAACGTGAAGCTGGGTCAAAGTAAGTGACTTAGCTTAGAATATTTACAATGTGAGGGAAAATGTTTAGGTTTTTTATGAGCTATTAGCAAAAGCAGAATTTAAATAAATATTGCTTAAAATGTTTTATTTGATACCCACTTATTGTGTCAAATACAAAAAAAAAATCGATAGCCACCTTTAGTTTCGTACAAATTAGATATTTAAATTTACCGTTCTCTAAGTTATTTATATAACAGTAATTTAAAGAAATCATGTAAATGTTCAAAATTATTAAAAAAAATTAAAAATAAGTATACACTAGCGAAAGCTTTTTGTTTTTTTAATAATAAGAAGAGAGGTACTTATTATTGTAACTATGGATTTTATGGAACACCACACATAGTCTATAATTAGTTTTTAATTAAAATTAACTATAGATTAAATCAAGAACATGACAAAGTTGGCTAATCGAAGTATTTCAGCTTATATGATGTTTCCAATTTAAAAAATATAAAAAATATTATTATTCACGTAATGCATAACATCAGGCATGTTTAATCAGTGCGCGGCGTTGATTTCTGCTACTTAAAACGTAATGTCTTCAATTTACCTTGAAAGAATGGATTGCCTTAAACTCCAAAGTTTTCTGTACTTACTTATGCGGGGTATAACGTGAAGCTGCTATATATTATTACATACCAGGATTTGAAATGGTTTCAAAGTGTATGTAAAGAAACTTAATTAATATTTTTATATTTTTTAACCCGGCAACATTGTATAAGCTTTTTATTTTGATTTTTATTATCATGAATAAGGGATCTACAAAATTAGCTAGAGCCTTAATAATTAGACTTACTTGAACAGGGTTCGTCATACATTTAACACCTTTTGGGCATTGTTTTTATTTTCTTTTATTTATGCATTATATATTGTCCTATATAAACTATATAAAATATTTACCTAAAAAAATATTAACTTATTAAACCTTTTTCATTCCTCTTATTTTGTTTATATATACTTACAAAATGGCTGTGAACAGACTCCATGTAAGCTTATTTTATTTTGACAAAATCTTTAAAATTTTCTGTCTAATAAAATAATTAAAAAAAATTGTAATTGTAACCTTTTTTTGCCCTGAGGTATTAAATGTGTGATAATTACCTTTTTAACGGATATAGGAACAATGAATAGGCAGTATACTCTGTTTCATTATAGTTTTTAATCTGTATTCGATAAATAATTAAAATATAATAGTAATTAATAGCCCTGCTTAAAATATATAATTTTATATAGACACCTATAATAGTTTAGGCAGAAAAAGAAGTAAAAAAAAATCAATAAAATAGTTTTTTAAAATTATATTAAAACAGAGTATACAAAATTGTAATTGTACATAATTATCAGTCTGACATTTATTCTTTTTTTTAATAGAATTAAGAGTTTTGGCTTAACATGTTAAAATATACTGCCCTTTACTTGTCGAGGTCATAGATGTATATATCATTTTCATGTTAAAAAAATGGGTATTTAAAGTTTTTTTTATCTTAATTTCAATTAGGTTTTTAAATTTATTTATTCATTTGACTTCAGTTTTTATTTTCTTTTTTTATATCGCAACATTTTGTTAGTGATTCAGTGTTGCCACATTTTTTGTTTTAATGGTCAAATACCCAATATTTTTAAATATCTAAATGGTTTAAGCTAATTACTACACAATTATTTGTACATATGAACTGAATATTTGTTCTGTCGAGGTGAAATAGAAAAAATATAAATTGAAAAAATCATTTAAAAAATATTATTGTTAATCTGTTTTGAAATAAAATTGTGCCATCTCTACACATTGAGAATATTTTTTACATTTAACATATAAAAGAAAATTAGATACGGCGACGGTTTTGGGTTCGATTCCCGGTTCGCGACATTATTTTAGTTTCCTGTCTCTGGGAGCAAGAGAAAGCGCGGCGGGGTGTCTATGCTATGTGCAGGATACAGCGTGAAGTTAATATATCCATCCATCCATCAGCCTTTTAAGGTCTTCTGCTGGACATAGGCCTCCCCCAAGCGTGAAGCTAATATATATATAAAATTAAATTGTTTTGTACCAATACTGTAGAGCAAAACTGTAGAGGTGGCACACGTTTTGTTAAATGTATGTATATGCAAAATACAACGAAATGTAACTGAAACATATATACCCTCGACTGTATCAAATGTAAAATATAAAAAATATATAATGTAGTGTTTAAATAATGTATAAGAGTTGCGTTTTTAAGTACTGCTAGATAGGGTGTGACCATATGCCATTTCCTTTTTTTTTTAAATAAAAAATATGTATATTCTGTATATTTTTAACATAAAACAATTTATATATAAAATTAATAGTAAAACAATTTCATTTTTCCTTTTTTTTTCTAAAGTTATTACAATATAAAACACCAACGTAATTTTAAGGCTGATGCAGAATATGGTTGCGCCCCTTTTAAAAATTGTCTGTTCAAATTTGAATGTTACCATTCGAGTGAAACTGTTGCAATTCTTCCTAATAATTTATTATTATTAATAATATTTTATTGGGATTTTAACATTCTTGCCTTTGCTTTTTGTCATTGTGTATAGAATAAAAAAAAATGGATGTCAAAGGTTTTGTTTTTTTTTTTCACCATAAAAAATTGTATTTTTTTGTTTTTCGTGAATGTTTTTTTGAAAGGGTCGCAGGTTCGAAACTTTTACGTTTAAAAAATTCAATTTATTGTATATATATTTCTTGTATATAATATAAGATTGAAACAGTTTCATTCAATTGTAGTACCAAGTGTATATGTATGAAAATTTAAGTGGATATGACGATTAATGCATATGATCATTTTTTTTATATAAAGTAAGTAAACTAATTGTTTCCTTTTTTACCTTTGTTATATATATTATATTCTCCAAATACCATTTTTTTTTGTTTTAGAAATGCAAGTTGAAATTCTGCTTATATAAAATATTTTTTTTATAAGGAGTTTTTAATATATTCATATAAATTATTGTTATATTTCTCTATATTATTGTGCTTAACATAAATATAATTATTTATTACCATACAACACTCGTATGTAATACTTTAGTAGAGAGAGGAGTTTGGACAGTGGAGGTCGGTGTTACTGGGAAATTCGATGGGGCCCCTTAAATCTAAACTAGGGTTGCAATTCATCCTGCAATGACACACCTGAATATATGTATTACATACATGCAGAGTATGTATGTATATACATACATGCATAGTGATTTTGTCATCACCACTTTAAATGAAACCACAATTTTAAGTACTCTATAAAAGCATAATACAATTAAAACAAAAGAGATTTTGCCAAAAATTAAGTGTTTTTTTTTCAAACAAAAATAATAAAATTATCTTTGTAAAATAAAACGCTATTCGTTAAGAATGATAACATCGCACACGCCTCACTCACTATATCAAGACGTAGGTGTTGGCGGTGAAGTTTAGGTTCATCATAGAAAATAGGTAATTGCGTAAAATAGAACGAGAGATATCCCTTTCCCGTTCTGAGTATGAAAAGTGGCAGATCGGCAATATTTGGTAGTATTTTTTTAGTGGTAGGTGTTTCCGTTACTCGTATCTACTCGTACCTGCGTCATACGTGAAACAGTATGGATAAAAATTGAGAATTAAAAAAAAATCCTACATCTAAATTGTTGACGAACCTTGATAAATTTTTTAAGGCAAAGGGAGGTAAAGGGAGCGCAGACGCACCTTCCACCCTCTATATATATGGAATGCTTACTAATTTTTTAATTTACTGTTTAATATTCACTTACTAAATATATTTGAGGTCGTTGTGGCGCAACGGCACAGCGTAAACGCTACAGTTGTGGGTTGGATCCCACTTGGAGAATTAATTATTTAATAATTGATTGAAAAATTCTTCAGTGTGGGGAATGGAGAGTTTTAAAATTAGGTGTTCTCTGCCTACCACAGATACGAGATACGGGTGAAGCTACAATGCTAGCAGTTAGCAGCTACATAATGTATTTGCAGATTTTGATTCTTTAGAAACTTTAAATTGCATGAACATACTTAAATTGGTTTTTTTTTGTTAAAAAGTTGCACACTAGTGCAGACTGTATAGTTGTTAAGTTGTTTCACCAAATAAGCTATATATTCAAAATATTCTTATACAATATATGAATCTGCTACCTCTTTAAAACTATTTTAATAAATCAAGCCCTTCCTACTTATATTAATTATCATACTAGTTATTACTTATTTGTATAATAATATAAATGTGAAAGTTTATGAGGAGTGATGTGTTCCACTCTGACGCAAAAACTACTGAACGGATTTAGATGAAACTTTACTATACAATACACAATTGATGTAAGCAATTTGGCTATAATAATAAGTTTAAGCGGAAGAAGCCGCTCATGAGTCGCTAGTTACATACAAGATCTGATAATTGTATAATTTTTACTTTTTTTTTAATAATAAATATGATTCATTTATCGTCATATCGACTTCTTAGAATTTAGATGATAATTTAAGTTAGATGATGGCGTGAGATGATGAGATATAATTGTGTATTATATATTATTTTGTAAGTAAATTAATAAATTACGATTGATTTTGCTTAATATGTTTATTTTATTTCTTGTTCTCTCCAAGCTCTCAAGCCTCTCCTTTAATTGAGAAGAATTATATTTAAATATATTTTGAAGATAGAGAAATACCGTCTTTATATTAGACTAGTGGACCCGGACGCGGCTACGCCTGCTTCAACTATAAGAATATTTATTAAATATATTCATGAAATTATTTTCAATTCTCAATAGAATTAGTAAGAAAATATAAGCTCAAATAATCAAAAAGAATAATAAGTAGATACACATTATTAGAAAAAAATATCGGAGTTATTGAAATGAACTAACAAAAGGATTAAAAGTAACTAAAGGATAGGTATTCTTAATATTAGAAAAAGTACCTAAAGTTTTCCGTACGTGCGTACATAGATATCGACTCTACGAAATAACTAAACATTTCTCTCTATTAAGTAGGATAATTTTAGCAGGCAATATCAAATAAAATAAGAAGAGAATCAAAGTGTATTTTAAATTAATTATAAACAACAAATAAAGTTCGAAAATGTATGAAAATTTATAAAACCGTCAACGTCATCTGCCCATTCGCGTCGGTCATATTGTGCCGCCCGCTAGGTGGCTAGGTCATTTGGAATCAGTGACATCTCCTTAATTATTTATTAGTATGTTATACAGTAAACTATAATTTCAATCTAGATAAAATGCTAAAAGTGACTATTATATTTATTTTCATAAGGATGAATATCAAAACGACGCGGTAGCGGTCGCGTAGCAACGACGGTTGTTATTAAAATGGCAGAATAAATTGCATGTCAAATTAGAAAGTACTTTAATATATTAGTATATATGTGTAATGTAATATTATATAGCCTATAGCACTTCTGAAGAATGCAGCTTTCATACAAAACAAAAACAAAGAAAATCGACCAGTAGATCCAGAGATCTTAGCGTTCAAACAAACAAACAAACAAACTCTTCCGCTTTATTATATTAGTACTAGTGGACCCGGACGCGGCTACGCCTGCTTCAACTATAAGAATATTTATTAAATATATTCATTAAATTATTTTCAATTTTCAATAGAATTAGTAAGAAAATATAAGCTCAATAATCAAAAAGAATAATAAGTAGATACACATTATTAGAAAAAAATATCTGAGTTATTGAAACGAACCAACAAAAGGATTAAAAGTAACTAAAGGATAGATATTCTTAATATTAGTAAAAAGTACCTAAAGTTTTACCGTACGTGCGTACATAGATATCGACTCTACGAAATAACTAAACATTTCTCTCTATTAAGTAGGATAATTTTAGCGGGCAATATCAAATAAAATAAGAAGAGAATCAAAGTGTATTTTAAATTAATTATAAACAACAAATAAAGTTCGAAAATGTATGAAAATTTATAAAACCGTCAACGTCATCTGCCCATTCGCGTCGGTCATACTGTGCCGCCCGCTAGGTGGCTAGGTCATTTGGAATCAGTGACATCTCCTTAATTATTTATTAGTATGTTATACAGTAAACTATAATTTCAATCTAGATAAAATGCTAAAAGTGACTATTATATTTATTTTCATAAGGATGAATATCAAAACGTCGCGGTAGCGGTCGCGTAGCAACGACGGTTGTTATTAACATGGCAGAATAAATTGCATGTCAAATTAGAATGTACTTTAAAATATATTAGTATATATGTGTAATGTAATGTTATATAGCCTATAGCACTTCTGAAGAATGCAGCTTTCATACAAAACAAAAACAATGAAAATCGGACCAGTAGATCCAGAGATCTTAGCGTTCAAACAAACAAACAAACTCTTCCGCTTTATTATATTAGTATAGATTTAAAATACGCTTTGGTTCTCTTCTTATTTTATTTGATATTGTAGGCAAAAAATATTTTTAGGTAGTTTTTAGGTACGGGTTCTAGGTTCTAAGTTCTAATATTAAGAACTGTGAAGTGCTTCAAGTTAGGTATAGATGGCTGAGCAGATTTGATTTTAGGATTTTTCTTACTTATGATTTATGAATAAGTATTTGTTTCCGAGTGAACAATAGTGCGTAAAAGTGAGTACATTGGTCGTACTGTAATTTTAATTTATTTTGATTAATGTTATTTGAGTTCATTCCAAAGAAAGATCTGATCGGTCATCTGATTCTGGTAGAAACAACAGACACAGTAGAAATTTGCAGCTTATTCTGTTTCGGTATTTTGTGACTGAAGCGCTTTTTTTACACTTCAACTTTGAACATCATTTTACTAATTAAGCCATATAAATATATTTTTAATTGAATATTAAAATTTTTACTAAACGCAATCATTTTTAGTTAATATTACCGTATTTTGATATATAAAAATCTTTAAATCCCACAACAATTTATATAGTTAAATATAAAATTAACAAAGACAAACCAAATTCTTGGTGGGGCAAGTGGCAACATTAAATATATCAATAAAACAATTTGCCGACATTTGTAGGTTATTGTTAGTAAAATATTATTTGCTTAAAATAAAAATATATATACGTAAAAACAGGTAATTTTTTATTCAAAATATATATTACAAATCAATATGTCGGAATATGAAGAACCTGCTGCAAAAATGTTAAAAATAGAGGTAAGAAAGATTTATTTTATACCTTTTCAATTCAATAATGTTTTAAATATACATAATTAGCTATTGAAAATATTTTACTTCACATGAAACATATACTTACACCTTATGAACTTCACACCAACTGTATCAGTTAATTATATTATATTTTAAACCTATTATAATAATCTTATTTTTCTGCTACCATTTTATATTCAACTATCATTGTTTTAAAATGGAACAGGATATTAGTGTCAGCTTTTCAGTTACTTAAGGTATTTTTTATAAATAATTATGTTTAAAATATCAATAAAACATGGTAAAGTTGTTATGCAAGTGACGGTCAATAATTCTAATATATGCTGCTGTGGGTGTTACTTGGATTTAAGGGTTTGTTTTCCGTATAAATTAAATTAACACAGATTTCTTAAAAAATATATTTAGTAATCAATTTTATTTCTCAGTACTTAACACTGTACATTATCTTGCCACAGCAGGGAAGTGAAAATAATATTTACTAGCATTTGCAGTGAGGTGCTGTTACACTCTGCCTTGATGACTTAATTAATCATATTAAAGAATGTAAAATGTTTTTACAGTGGGAAAAAGTTGTGATACATCTTTCTATTTTATTTGCTTACCATATACTATTATTTATAATTTAATATTTTTGTTTTAAGGGCAACATGAATCTTAAAGCATTCTGTTTATTAATAAAATATTTGATTCTTCTGTGAGTCTCTTTTGACTTATCTATTTATGCCTGAGGACCATGGAATTTTAAATTTTAAATATTGTTGTTTATTTAAAATGTTGTTGTTGTATTTTGCTTATTTCTATTACAGGTAGGTCCAAAAGAAGGAGAAGATGAAATGGACGAGGGTCATGAGGAGTGGCTCAGCGAAGGTATACTTACAGATGACGACTTTAATCCAGCTGTGAGTTGCCTATGAAATATTTAATGAAATTATATGAAATGTCATATTTCTTTATGTACTAAGAAGTGCTAAGTCAAGTTTTTTCTGTGAACATTAAAATTTGTTTTAGCTTTAATATAAAATATGAGCAAAAAAGTTTATAATAGACTTAATTATATTATGATTAAAATATTTCAATATAGAAAATCTCTACACACCTCTTTTGCCTGCCATATATCTGTTTGTGGCATCATATCTCGTAAACAAGTGCACCTATATTTATATAGTTTTTTTAAGGTAATCTTAATCAAGTGTGTTCCTAGCTCTGATTTGAACAAATATGTTTAGCACTTTGAAGATTATCAGTTATTTCCTAGATGGTAGTTATTCAATATATTTTTAATTTATTTCCTTTTAGCAGGCAGATCAAAATAAAACAGATTCCAATATAAACACAAGTCAAGACGACACACCACCCAGCATCAATGAATCAGATCTTGTATCGGCTCAATCCAAGAACATTGAAGACACTTTGGATGACTTGCAGAGGAGTAATCAGGTGTGTGGTTAAGAATATTGTAGTTTAAATTTATTTCAATTTTTTTGTCTCTTTTTGCAATTATAAACAAATTTTAGTACAATATTTTTAGTATATACATGATAAAGAAATTGTATTTCATGTTAAAATTTTATTGGTTGGATTGTATTTGCGATGGTTGTGGGTTTGATGTCCACACGGGGGAAAAAATTACTAAAATTATTATGTTGGCTGTCTCTATGCAAAATGATTGCATGTACATATAAAAAAGAAATGTAGTTGTGGTTATATGTAACTAAGTTTCCATTGCTAGTGGACGTCATGACCTATACATACTTTCAAGCCCTATGTTACTGCCTTAGAGTGAATATTCTAAGTACCTACTCAGTTTAGCGGTTTGGTTTGTTATGCATAGTGCTTAGGATATACCAGTCACTTTACATATATATAAATGTGTACAGGTAGACATGTATTTTTATAAATTTAGTTATACTTTTTTAAAATTGATAAATATTCCTTTAAACCTACATTCCAGACAGAGCTACCAGAAGAACTAGGTGCCTTCCTAATAAGAAAGACAGATGGCAGAGTATTAGACGACAAGAAAGAAGAGAGTGAGTTAGACGAGTCTGCAAAACAGTCAGAGGATGACGGACATGATACTGATGAACTTTTGGTAAGTATAGTGGTTAAAAAATATAGGGACAAACACGCACACTAATCCAAGTACACTAACATGAAGTGTATGAGAAAAAAGATAATCATAAGAAAACTCATAAAAGTATTCAAGCACTCATAAAAGTACTTATGCACTCTTAAAAATACTCATGCTGTCATAAAAGTTCTCATACACTCATGCAAGTTACACAATTTATAACACAATTACACAATTTATATTTATAAACTTGTAATTGTTTTTAAAGTTGGTTGTTTTTATTGATACCTTTAAATACATTTTAGAAATTATAGAATATTTAAGTTTTCATTTAAAGTGGGACATAACTATATATATATAATGTTAATGTAATTTAATATATATATATATATATATATATATATATATATATATATATATA
>HE671949.1:170101-185024 GCA_000313835.2 Heliconius melpomene melpomene
TTTTTAAAACGTAAATTTTATATTATTCATGCTTTTTTAAATTTATCACAGCGTATGTTAGGCGAAGACAACAGTTCTAAAAAAGATGGCGTAAAGAAATTAGAACAGAAGAGGACGCACGAGTCACAGTCGAGCGACGACGATGACGATGAATATATATTTGAGGTTCGTCTTTTTAATTTTTTTTAGCTTCACGCTGTATCCCGCATATAGCGAGTTAGGCAGAAACGAAAACGAAACCTAGTAATAACACAATCTATTTTTCATGCAGTTGAGTGGCGGAAGTGGATTTAGTTAGGCATTTTATCTCGATTGAGAATCAAACACGCAATTTTGTATAGCATTTTAAAGAAAATTTAAATATTTACTTTCTCTATCAGGGAACAAAAGTAGCACGCTTAAAAGTAGCAAAGAACGCGATACTCAAAAAGTATCCCAGCAAGGCGGTGCCGGAGGAGACCAGCGACAGAGATACTGATGTCGTATGTATACCTACAAATATTATTCATCTTCATATATTTACCAACTTTCATTGCCGCTTCTTTCGCGTGGTAAAATGGAAATAACTACATGATGTGTATTTAACACATTCAGCTTCAGTGAGTCCCACTGTTTCACAGAGGATGCAGAGGGAACTTGGTGTTAAGACATCCACGTTCCTAAAGGCTCTTTCATCTTCGATTTTCCACCGAAATCTGGAGACATTGTGTATTGACAGGTGAAACTCAACGCCGCGCTTTGCATCGTTACCAGAACTAGGAAATGGAAATATTAAATGTTTCTTTCCCCTTCAGGGGAATCGAACCATCGCGTAAGAAAAAAACAACTATATTTTTTTTTTCAGTCATCAGATGAAGGTCTAACAGTGAAAAGAATGTTTGGTGTGTCAAGAAAATTAAACGTGGCGTCGAAAAGTACGGCCAAGTCAAGTATAAACGCTTTAAAAACAGTCACTAAGAAGGTGGTCAGCTTACCGAAGTTAGCAGGTTGGAATACGGAACTTTAAATTTTTTAAAAATATATTTTTACTAATGGCTCAAGCATAGCCTCGCCCGTTTAAACTTATTGTTATATTATAGCCAAACTATACAAACATAATTTTTTATCTGTGTTGGTCTGATGTATAAGATATAATCACTGTAGTCTCATATAAATCCGTTCAGCAGTATTTGCGTGAAAGTCGAATAAACATCCATCCTCACAATTTTTCATATTTATAATATTCCATAGTAAGATTTGTGTAGATGTTTTTTTATTTTGTAATGCATTGTGTGATTTTTAACATTTTTTAGAGATGAAAATGTTATATTTACTATTATTAAAAAGCTGAAAGCTGATTAAAAAGCTGTTTGGTTGAATACTCAAATCTGAGAAACTGCTAGTTCGAAATTTTTGTGTTGGATAATCCATTTATCGCACATGGCTATAGGCTATATCACATTCTACATAATCCGCAGCAGCTACAGTAGCTACAGTAGCTGCTAAATGTGTGGGTCATCACAGTATTTATTTGGTCATGCAGGTGAAAACTAGGTTCATAATTAAGGTGTTTTTTTTGTATTACAGTTAAAACACCAGCAACGTCGACGCCACTACAAAAATCTGTTAACACTAAAGTGGCCAAAATGAAAATGGAACCTGACGAGATAATTGATGAAGAAGAATTCCTCGATGAGGAGCAGTTTGATTTAGATGAGGTTTGTTATTAAACATTTTTATTCAAAAAAATATCTCTAAGCGAGTATCGATCTCGCAACCATCGCGTATGCAGTCAAATGCTGTTCCACTGTAACACATTGTTTAATTAATAATATTTAAAAAAAAAACACGACGGGTTCTGGTTTTAAATGTTTCGAGGTAATAAAATGTTTATTTAAATTTATATTTTCTTTTCTCTGCTCTGAAAGCGCGGCTTTGATTTCCGCCACTCCTCTCACAATGCCTCCTGCCTTCGGCGGAATGTTCTGCACATTCCAGCGAATTTTGAAGAACGGAATGTTTTAACACCCTCACGTCCAGCCCTCTCAGCTCTGCCTATCCCGTTGTGTGCAGGATACAGCGTGAAGCTGATTTTCAACACAAAATTGCGCTCCACCTTCAAACTTATAATACCCCTTAGCTTGCATCTCGGAGTTAATAACAAATTGCGGATTCAAATTCAGTCACTTTGTTTATCCATTTTTTTTTAGGAATTCGAATCAGACATGGAAGCTGAGAGAACAAACACTCAGCGTATAATGAAACCGGAGCAGATGGACGAAGAGGTGCCCACCGACGGCGACAGCCACTCGGAAGACGACAGCCTGTACGATGTAGGTTGATGTGGGCTGGATTTACTAAAAAACTAATATTTTTTATCCTAGCGATCCACGAGATTAAACTTATTGTAATATTGCAGCCAAATTATACATAAACTCTTTACAGAAATGATTGAGAACCACTGACTTAACCCTTCACTTATAATCTTCACTTATCTTTCATATAAATAGACTGTAGGTTTTGCGTAACATTGAATCAGACATAAAAATGGACACAACAAACACCACTTAGCGTATAAAGAGACCGGAGTGCCAACCGACAGCGACAGCCACTGTGTAGTGTAGGCACAATGTAACTTACGTTAATTGTAGCTCTACCATGTCTAAAAAAGTTATATTTGTGGTTTCAATATCCAAACCCTACTTGAAAGAATGTGTGTTATAATATATTGACGCCGGAAAGCGATATTGTCATATCTCAAAAGAAGGCTCTCTGGCAGCACAGCATAACTAAAGTCGTTATCGAAGTTTCCAATAATATTTATTATTTCTCTCCCCCTTAAAACGTAAGTAAGAATGGCAAGTAGAGAACAAAATGTGTTAACAACATTTTAATTATTGCAATCATTACAGGAGCTGCCATCATCAGATTCTGAGGATTTGAACGAGTGGTTCACATTGGACATACGGTCGGAGAGAGCTGGGGACTATATACCTTTGTTAGGTAATTTTTTACATATATTTTTTCTTGTTTCAGTGTCAACCCATATCTACCACGTGAGTTAGACGACCGATTTTACCTTCGATTTTACCTTTGATTTGATTTTTTTTGATTTGATTCGGTCATAAAGTGTACACAAAGTACTAAACTGAATTAATCAACCGCATTTTGCCTTGTTACCAAGCCGAAAAGCTTATTAAATCATTTTCATTCCCCATTTCCCCGAGTGGCGATCGAACCCACAACCGTCGCGTCTACAGTCATATGCTCGCGCCACTGCGCCTCGATAGTCTCCAAAAATCATTTAATCATTAACAAATTAACATTTTATAGGTGCAAAAGCGCATCAACTGTTAATAACAGAGAAACAGAGAGTATCCACACGCCTTACTACACTAAAACAAAGTGTCTCAGCTCTAAACGAGAGTAGCGCTCAACAAGCCGAGATGCTACGTAGAGCTACGTTGCAGCTGGCGGAGTTAGACGCCGCTCTCAAAGCCTAGTGAACTGTCTAAGTGTATATACGATGTGGCTAAGTGTATAAGTGAAGTGGCTACGTCAGTTGTTCTCAACCATTGTCTTTTTATTTTACATGAAATTTTAATTAAATAAAAGTACTTGCTTATATGATTGTAATAAATTAATAAATCATCATAATCTATGTTATAAAGTAAGCAAATAACTTTTAAAGTTATCTTTAAAAAAAAATTAAGTGTTGATAAAAGGTTGAGAACGACCGGGCTAAGTGTATAATTGAAATGTCTAAATGAGTCATCCTTAAACTGTCTGAATGAAGATAGAAGTGCATGATATATGGATTTTTTTTATTGTGTAAGCCTAATTTGTTTATTATTTTATTTAGATTGTTTTAATATTAGGATGTATTTTAGTCACTATATAGTAAATATAAGTTAGAATTGGATTAATGTATAATTTAATTAGTTACCTATACTTTTTTATATTATGTACGTATTTAAAAATTTAATAAAATTTCAGATAAATGTAGATAATTTATTGTCTATATAGTAAAATGGCTTCCTGGATGGTTTGAATTTACAACTGGATCCAGTAACTGGCACTACAATTGGTTATAGTGTAACATACCATCTTAAGCATAAGAAATCAGTAAGCATATTAAATCCTCCTAGTATTATAAAAGTGAAAGTTTGTAAGGATGGATGTTTGTTCCTCTTTCACACCTAAACTATTGAATGGATCTGGATGAAACATCAGAATAACACATAGGCGATTTATGTTAAGATGTTGGATAATATGGCTATAATACACTAAGTTTAAGCGGGCGAAGCCACGTTCGGATCACCAGTAATAATAATAAATTTAAGATTCCGGACAATGTCTGTCGGGTCCTGCAATGTATATGTTTTGTATAATGCTACCAAATTACAATGTCAATAAAATTGATATTACAATATACTCTCCTCAACAACTTTAACTGAGCTTGCTTCCTTATTATAAGCTTCATTGTCCACTATAGAGCACGTTATAACCAAAAAATAATGAAACACAATGCAAATAAATACATATTTTGTAATTAAATTTATGTTTTTTTAATTTTTATCCTTTTTAGGGCTTATAATTAGAAAATAAAGCAACTGTATGCTGTATTCCGCAAATAAAAGAGAAGATAAATAGAACCTAGTGTTAAGAAACTTCATCCTCCACTTTCCTGTAACACAACGCCGTGCTTTGGCTACTAGAGCAGGGGAATGACAATAAATGAATATGATCATTTACCCCATTGAGGCCGTCGTGGCAAAGGGGCCCAATGATGTGACTGTAACGCGACGGTTGTGGCTTCGATCCCCGCTCCAGGAAATGAAATATTTACGTTTATATTTCCATTTCTTCTGGTGTCGAAGAAAAGCGCGGCGTTAAGTTCCGCCACTCAACACACAATGCCCCCAAAATTCGGCGGAAAGTGGGGAACGGAGCGTGAAGTTAAAAAAAAATTAATCCCTTTGCATTTACCGGTCAATCGTGGCGTGTAAAAAATTTAACTATAGATATAGTAATATACGCCTAGAGATAAAACGTCATTCCATCATTAACACTAATAAAAAAATGACAACCAAATTACTAAGCAACGGTTATGTTTGCCCAATATTTATGGCAACAATATGAAATTCAGCGAAAATGTTATAAAAGTGGTAGATTATGTTCTAAAGTGACTAATAAATAGTCTTTTAACTAAATAGAACTAAATAGTTAATTAATTTTAGTGTCGGTAAACTTAGTTTCAGTGAGGAGAAAACTTTGCAAGATGAGCGGGGATACTTTGTATGAGGCTCCTAAGCGCTGTAAAGTATCGAAGATGAGAGTTCACGATTATTTATACGGTAAACCTTATCTAATTAATACTAATATAATAAAATGTGCAGTTTTGTAATATTATGTCTATTTCTCCACCTAAAATTGCTAATCATAATTGCATGATTTTCATATATTTTTATTTTTTATTAGGGAAACAAATATAATACAAACTTCACAAAATTTTATAAAATATTATACAAAGTATGAAAGTAAAAAAAAGGGAGAGAAATATTAAAACAGCTAAATCTGTCACTCTCCTTCGTGATTTAATATTAACATAATCGAAATAGATTCAGCATTCATCGTGTCGGGAGCTAGAGACTACGCCAGGACCGCCTTTAAAGCTGCCATGGCGTCTGCGCAAATGGTAGGTACATACATTATCATTATTAGGAAATATTGCTTGTACGTACGAGTATGTAAGAAATGTACTTGTTTATTATATGTTTAGGTTACGGATTCGATTCCCACTCGGGGCATTGAGTTTCATGTCTCAAATAGCAAAGTCTAGAAAGTCGAAAGTTTAGATGGAGAATGGAGTGTCCTAACTCCTACCACTAGGTTATCTACAGTGTGTGAAATGTTTTTAATTTAAAATTCCATTAGGTTATTGGCAATTACTTCGAGAACTCTTTTTTTATCATCTTCTCGCTGTATACACACAGCAGGAGAGGCAGAGGGAGATTCCCTCTGTGTTAAGACACTCCGTTTCCCGTTTTCCGCCGAATTCTGGAGGTATTGGGTGTTAAGTGGCGGAACTAAACGCCGTTCATTGAAACTTTGAATTGTTATATTGAATTTGAGACTGCATTTTAAGTGGCGGAACTATTGACCCGAGCCGACCCGATAAATTATTCCCGAACTCGATTGGGGAATCGATCGTTTTAATGTCACTAAAATAAATTTTTAATAATAATGATAATTTATTAAAAAAATATGTTTTATATTAGGTAATACAGCCAATGTACAAAACAATGTTTTCGGAGCTGCGCCAGTTTCCCAGGATGCAAGTTGGTGAGACTTAAAGATCTATTTATCATTTAAAGACCAATTAATACTAATAATAATTAATATGTAATTGTAATTAATAATAATTAATATGTATACTTACTAGTATGTTTTACATAAAAGACATACGGGTATATTTTACCATTTCTTTACATAAAACAACTGCCGAATAAGCGTATAAGAATGTCAACATAGCTTGATGGGAACGTATGGCTTAGTGGTCAGAGTGCTTGGACGGTTTCCCTGAGGCACGGGTTCAAACCCCAGTTCAAATGTTCGTCGTCCAAAACGACAAATATCCAATGACAGAGTGCCCAATTAAAGTTTAAAAAAATATTTTCTACCCATCAAACTCGCCACCCCCAAAGCGGTATTCAAATTTATTATATCAATATCATTTCAAAGTTCTGACCAACTGAATCAGGAGCGGAAGTTCCGTTAAATTCCTAATTTCTATATCGATAGTATATTTTTGTACCATCAGTATACCATCCAAATTGTCGTCTACCGCACCACGTGGATCGCTCTTACGGCGCCTACTTGAACAAAGTGCAGCAAGTCCAAAATGTATCCGCACCGCAACTAGGAGGGAAAGATCGCTTTAAATTTTGTGCTGCGTGAGTTTTAACTTGGTTTTGTTTGATTTTGTGTAATATATCGCTGCGCCTATACGAACATTGGTTCTAAGAAAGAAAGAATTCAGCTTCACGTTGTATCCCGCATGCAGCGGGCTAGGCAGAGGAAACCTCTAGGTGTTAAGACGCTCCGTTCCCCACTTTCCTCCGAATTTTGGAGCTGCGTGTTAATTGGCAGAACTTGAAATAAATATTTTATTTCCTCGAGTGGGGATCAAACCCACAACCAGTGCAACCACTTTGTGCCCCTGCACCACGACTGGCCTCAAGTTTGGCTAAAAGCTGGCCTGGCTTGATACTAAGGGATATCTAAATGAGAACACCTATGGTGATCAGCTCCACGCTGTATCCCGCACACAGCAGGGTAAGCAGAGGGAATCTAGTGTTAAGACACTCCGTTCCCCACTTTGCCGCCGCACGCCGCGCTTTGCCTCCACACCAGAGCGAAGGAATAGAACTATAAACTGGTGATAAGGATACATTTTCATCAAAATTATATTCACCGTTTCTTACTATATTTATTTCTGTTGATTTACTGATTTATTACTTCCAACAAAAACAATACAAACAAAAATTCAAACGCAATATCTCGAAAATTGGGCATAGGGAATTAAATGTCTCAATACTAGGTTTCTTCCTGTCCTACCTTGCTATATGCGGGATAAAGGTTGAAGTTAAAATAAATTTCTAAGTTTATACTGTTTTGCTAAATAATTTACAGTCCCAAAAAGCTACTGCCGATCAAAAGCACAAGTCCGGACTTCCAGCCGCCGACAGCCTTCCTAACAACCGGACCAACTAAACCTAGGAACAGGGGGACGCAAAGTTTGTACAGGTAGGTTTATTTAAGATTGTTTTACTTTATAGTTAGTTTAGTTATAAAAGCCACTCCACACAATTTCCTATTTTTAAATTACAAAATTTTGCAATTACAACGGATATACAGGCTGCATGAGTCAGCGCACCGTTTACCGGAACAGCATATAGGGTAGGGTAGGGTAAAAGGGAAAGTTTTAGGGCAAAAAGTATATTTCTGTAATTGTACTAACCTTTTATAGTGAAAACTGTGGTTTCATTTAAATTGGTGCAGACAAAAACACTCTGTACCTACCTATATTCAATCATAGCAATTGAATTGAAGAATATCATCTTTTTTTACTTTACAGGGGCACTCTATTAATAAAATATTTGTTTTTACTAGGTCTGTGGGCTAAACCCTGCACTTTGTTGTACCACAGGAAAATGAAAATAAACCATTTAAATGATTATCAAACCACAGTCATAGAGAGTGGAAACGAGAGATCCAATGGCGTTTTATACCTGTAGTATCATCACTGAAATGATGACCTCTCAAGAAATCCCAAATAATCCCAAATATTCTTAATACATTAAAGAGAATCGTCAGCACAAACCATACCATGGCAGCCGGACGCGAGACCAGCAGAGAAATGTGAAACTACACCCGAAGTTTTATACTTGGATAAATTAGAATGGGGTAAGTTTTATATGATGTATCGTTATAGCCAATCGCCATTATTACACAAAATTCCTGAAATTATTTTAACCTGAATAATCGCATATAAATCCGCAAAAATATCGTATAATTCCGCAATACTGTATGAAATTCCGCATTCATCACATGTAATTCCGCATTAATTGCGTATAATTCAATGACATATAATTTTTATATTTGTTTTCTAGATTATGATATTAAGTTGCTATTTTTTTTTCTTTAAGACTTACGACGTCTTATTTTAACCTAAAACGGTGACTTGAAAGTTAAGCGTAAACTCGTGTAAATCAAGAATTTTCTGTATTATTCCAAAGGTCCCGGCTCTCCATACCGTGTGGGTGACTTACCAGCCGACTTTCATACTACGGAAATAATTAACAAGTAAATATATAGTTATATTATAAGAAAAGTAAAAGAAAATATCAATTATTTGTGGAAAAAAATAAAATGGAAAATATACCTTCATCTACTACCAAATAAAAAATAAATAAAATATAATGCTTCGTAACTTATAAGGACACGATCATATAAAAATGAGATCCTTGAACAATCTCTTCTTTTCGTTTTTTTCATATATTTAAAAAAATAAGTACAAATTTCTCCACATTCTCCACACAGGATGCGTCACGCGCGTAAGTGGACGGAACTGGTGGAGAAAGGCAACTACCCAGGGTGGATGAAGAAACGGGACGCCATCATCACTGATATAGAAACTAAGGATTGGATATTTAGAGAGGCAGTATGTTTTTATTTTTATATTGGACTGGCACGACTAGCCAGTCGTGGCGCAGAGGCACGAAGTGTGACTGTAAACCGACTGGTTGGTGCAAATAATCACGAGCACCAGAGATCATATTACATTTTTTCAAGTTTACCTTTAGGAAATAGACGAACTCCAATCGATACGACAAGTACTCCTCCAAAAGATACAAACGGAACAAATTCAAAAGACCAACACTCGGACAAGTACTAAATTGGCCAATTTGTGGATGAACAAGAAGACGGATATGGAGAAACGTATAGAGACTATCCACCGGACGAGGGATAGGGGTGAGTCGTTTAAATTTTAGTAAGTTACTTAATATTTTGGCCTAATTTACCTATTATTTGGGTAAGTTTCTTAAAATGTGGATATGTAGATGTCAGTGTATTAAACATGTTGCCAATTTATGTAATGAGTAAATATCTGAAACAAAGAGATTTTTGGAAAATTAAAGTTTTATAGATATTCGGCAAAACGTAAATGCTTGAAAAAATACTTACAGATATCTCTACATGTGACGTCTTATATTATGTCCAAACTATGATTTTTGTCGAATTTTGTAATATTTAAAAGTGTTAGAAACAAATGTGGAGAATTGGAAATGTGTAGTGTGATGTAGAATTTGAACCTATTAAATTTCCATGTTTTAAGTAGCACTCAAATATTTTTAGACTTTTTCTTCTTGTTAAAATACTTGTGGACTATTTATTTAAGTTAAATGTTGATTATTAGGCAAAAAGCATAGAAGGATTCTCTCTGATAACTAAAATACTTTGAAAAATATTCTATTTCCAAAAGAACTCCGTAAGCTCTCCGCTATTCACAACCGCGGTGGTGGTCTTGTGGAGGAGGCTCGCGCTGCAAGGGGTGGAGGTTCGATTACCCGCTCAGCATTGGATCCCACGTCAGATACTCACGCACCGAGATCCCGTCATGGATACCAGGCGAGACGAAGACATGCCGAGATATCTTATGATGCTAGTTTACTTGGTAAATTGAATTATGGTTAATTAAAAAACATTATTAAAACACTTATTGATAAGTAAACCGTCGTCGGGGCTGATGTTGCGTAATGATACAATGTCTGACTGTAAACGCGACGGTTGTACATTCGATTCTCAATCGAGGAAATCTATTACTTTCATTTCTTCGATCTGATAATACAATAACTTTATAACTCAAAAATAAGGTAATACGTGGTGAAAAGTTTACCAGACCAAAAGCCTTATAAATAATATAAATAAGTAAAAAACTCATTATTCTGATAGTCCCAGCACAGCGCTATAACGTTGATTGGGTTTCGGAAATATCTGCAAGGAGTATACTAACTCTCTTCTTTTCCCAGTTTTAGAAGATCATGCCCATCTAGCTGATCCACCACCCTGGCTCCAGCAATGTGGACAGAATCTAACCAAGACGTGTTCAGGCAAACATCTACCGCGAGACAAAACACAGCTATGCGAACGTGAAACGAAATGGAGCGAGCAGTTCTTAAAGAATTTGCATGATGATTTAAAGAGTTAGTTTGTTATTTGGTGATTTATCGGAAATTATTTGGCTCTAGTTGAGGAGTTCTATTCTTTATCTTTACCAAGACGTTAAGACACATTTATTGTTGTCTACTTTCGGGCTTGAAGTATATAATTTTGTAGCGTAACTAAAACAATGCTATTATAGACCACACTGAAGTAATAAAAGAAATTTAGTATTTTGTTCATTTATAATGTTGAGGCCAGTCGTGGCGCAGGGGCAACCGCCACGGGAAGTGTGACTGCAAACGTGACAGGTTGTGTATTCGAATCCCACTTGAGAAAAAGTTGGTGGTTTTAGCACTATACTTCCTATGCCTACCCTTCTACACGTGGGATACAGCGTAAAAAATATAATGTCGTGAAATAAAATTTTTCTAAATATTATATTTTCTTACTTCTTCACAAAATGATTTCGTTTACATAAATTTATTTTCACTTTAAAATGTGAAATTAAACAGGCTTTGTTAGATATAAGTAATACTTTGAATACATTTTCGTCTTAATTACATACATATATTCTATATCTTTCATAACACATAAAGAAAGTGGACAAAAAATTTTTCATAAATACAAACTCGATATATACAGAAGCTCGTCTCGGAGCTGCAACCTCAGCTGGTCCTCTAAGAGTTCTCAAGCTGCGTAACGTGCCTGTCACCCCGAGACCTTCAACTCCTGAAGTGGAAGCAGTCCCTGATAGTGAGGAGTCGAGTCACCAATCCGCGCTGATGATACAAAGACTGTTGAAGGGGAGGGCTGTACAGAATTTGGTGAGTCTTATTGGTTATTATTGTTGGTCCTCTTGGACAATCTTTCAATCGGTCAATTTATCAGTATAAATAATGTCGGATCCGCTTATTGTTGTGGGACTTGCTTGAACATCCCTACGTATCCAAATATGATAACAATATAATATTTTCGTTACCAGGAAAACTAAAATGACGAGAATTTGTTTTCCTTACAGTATTTTGTGATTACTTAGGTACTCTCTTTAGAATTGGCAGAAAGTAAAAGAGTGTTTTAACATTAGATTTTCTTTGCCTTTCTGTATAAAAACAGAAAGAAAATCCTCTGTCTACCCTGCTGTGTGTGGGATACAGCGTGAAGCTGATTTTTTAAAATTCTGTATGAAAAATCTAAATTTAAATGCTAAGGACGGACTTTGTACGGAATAAATCCATAGTTCCTGGGATTATCGCAACAAACTGTTCAGTTTTATAATATTATTAATATAGCTAAATTCTTCCAATCCGGCCGGTCACCGTGGAAGATCAAGACCAAAACCCTCCAAAGTTACCAAAACTAAAATGCAACAATAAGTTATACATAATAACGTACAATGTCAGATCTCTATCATCTTACGAACGCCTGCTAGAACTAAATGAAGCACTAAAAGAAATAAAGTATGACATAATAGGCTTATGTGAAATAAGACGCGCTGGCAATAAAATAGAGGAGTATAAAAATTTCATTCTGTTCCATACCGGATTTAAGTCTGCGATATATGGTATTGGGTTTTTAGTAAACAAAAATCTCAAAAACAATATCGAAAGCTATATTGGATTCACCGAAAGAGTAGCACTACTAAATATCAAATTAGACGAAGTGCAAATGTCCATTATACAAGTCTATGCACCCACAGAAAAAGCAAGCGAAGAAGAAGTTGAAAAGTTCTACATGACAATTAACGAGGCAGAAAAGTCAGCACATAAGCTATATATTCTTATGGGAGACCTAAACGCTAAAATAGGACATCCCAAGCAAGAAGAATATCTTATCACAAAGCCAAATGGATATGGAACAAGAGACACAAGAGGACAGAGATTGATAGATTTCGCCATTGAAAACAAACTCGCAATTTTAAATACTTATTTTAAGAAAAAAACTAAAAACAAATGGACCTGGCAATCACCAGATGGCAAATATAAAAACGAAATCGACTTCATACTATCAAACACACCACAAATCTTTGAAAATATAGAAGTTTTGAATATAAATTACCCAACTGACCACAGGGCAGTTAGAGGTACAATAAAGTTAAAATACGTAAAAAAGAGTCGAAATCAATACAAAAGTCAATGTGCCGCCTTAAAAAACGAAGATGAGATAAAAAAATATAAAGAAAGTCTCATGTCTTACAAATCTCACTATCGTCTAGATTTACAAAAAAATCCATCTATACAAACATATTACGACAACTTACTAAATATAATCACCAAAAGCTTACATGCCGCAGGAAATACTCACAAAATAGCCGGTTTCAAACCAAAAATTAATGTCAGAACGTACGTTAACTTTACTAAAAAGAAGACAAGAGCTTCAAAAAACAAAATACAAAACTCGAGCAATGAAAAACAAACTCGCAGCTCTATACAAATTAGCGAGCAAATACATAAAGAAAGATTATACCGACCACAGATATAACACTATCCACAAACATCTAAAGCAAACAGGAAGCACAAAAAAGCTTACAAAGAGCTTAGGACGAACAAAACCTGGATTGATGGTCTAAATCGTAAGGGTACTAGGTCATACAATCGTAGAGACATAATCTCAACTGCTACTGATTTCTATAAGAGCCTTTACCGTGCACAAGCGCTTTCACATGATAATAACTATCTAGACAATAATTCTGTAATGACCAACACAAATGATATACCAAGAATCGAAGTGAGTGAAGTCGAAAGTACGTTGCTACACCTAAAAACAGACAAAAGCCCTGGATCGGATTATATTACAAATGAAGCATTAAAAATAGGCTCCAAAACGCTTGCTTTACCACTGACGGATCTTTTCAATGGTATTTTGAAATCTGGGGTAACTCCCACTCAGTGGTCAGAATCAGATATTATTTTATTGTATAAAAAAGGCGATCCAAACGACGTAGGAAATTATAGACCAATTAGCATGTTACCAAGTATTTACAAGCTGTTCTCCTCATTAATAAATCAGAGAATCAGCAAGACATTGGATGCAAGTCAATCGGTAGAATAAGCAGGGTTCAGAAAAGGCTATTCCACAGTCGACCATATCCACACTCTAGAGCTACTAATACAGAAGTATCAAGAAATGAGAAATCCACTCTACATTGCCTATATAGAGTACCAGAAGGCTTTCGATACAGTTTCACATGACAGTATATGGCATTCACTGACAACGCAGAAGGTGGAAGATAAATATATCAAAGTTATTAAAAGCATATATGGAAAATGCAAGAGCAGAATAAAATTAGAAACAGTAGGGCCTTGGTTCCCGGTCGAAAGAGGAGTAAGACAGGGAGACCCTCTGTCACCAAAACTATTCATAGCAATACTAGACATAAACCGACTCGATTGGAAAAAATCCGGTTTAAAAATTAGAAACGAATACTTAAGCCACTTAAGATTTGCAGACGATCTTGTCCTGTTTTCAGAGTCAGGCTCAGAACTACAAAGCATGATAAAATCACTCAACGATGCAAGCAAAAAAATTGGTCTGGAAATGAATCAAACCAAAACCAAGTTAATGACAAACAGCACAGAAATAGATATAACAGTAGAAGGAATACCGCTTAAATATACAGAACAGTATATATATCTTGGCAAACAAATTGGTTTCGAGCGAATAAGTAATGACCTAGAGGTGGAGCGACGAGTACAGCTTACGTGGAACAAATATTGGGGCTTAAAAGAAATATTTAAGAGCAAAATGTCAGTAGAAATAAAAACACATGTCCTGAACACCTGCCTTTTGCCATGCTTATTATATGCTTGCCAGACTTGGAAGTTTAATACAAAAACAAAAAGAAAAATATTAACTTGCCAAAGAGGTATTGAGCGCAGCATGCTAAGCATAAAAAAAAATGCAAAAAATAAGACACACAAAAATAAGAAATGTAACAAAATCTACAGATGGGCTAGTAAAAGCACTATCACTAAAATGGAAATGGGCCGGCCATGTAGCGCGCCTACAAGACCATAGATGGACGAAAAAAGTTACAGCTTGGCCGGGACCACACGGACACCGTAGAAAAGGGAGACCCCACGCTAGGTGGGAAGACGATATAATTAAGACAGCTGGAATAAATTGGACACAAAAAGCCCAGTCAAGGGAATACTGGCCATCTTTGGAGGAGGCCTTCACCTGCACAGGGGTTCTTGCATAACATTCATAAATAACATAA
>HE671949.1:185124-225443 GCA_000313835.2 Heliconius melpomene melpomene
TATATATATATATATATATATATATATAACAAGAAGAAAAATATATAGTAAATAAAAAAAATAAATAAATAAATATATATATAGAATAAGAAGAACTGAGAAAGTAAAATTAACTCATGGAAAAACTAATCAATTATATACTAACTTCAATACTAACATCTACTGAAAAAAATTTTGTATTTTTATTTTATGAAATGTACTACTAACTAAGAAGCAAGAAATAAAAGGCTTTTTATTATTTATTTATTTATTAATATAGCTAAATTATATAGCATTAATTTAAAATTTCCACCAGATGTTCGAAGGTCGGACCAGATCAGCGGAACTGACAGAAGAATTAAAAACTACCCACGGTCTGCAAAAAGAAGACAGGGCCCGCATACAAAAAGAAGCGGCCAAAGCGAGAGATTATATTGCTGTCAAATCTGAGAGTGAACAGAAGGTAAAAGAAGACTTCTGACAATTTCTGACTAGAAATTAGTTTAATAGTATAAGGTTTTTAAAATTCTATGACAAAAATTCAGCATTCCATCGCTCTCCATATCGAGAATACGATAATACGTCATGGAGGAACAATAGTAACTTTACCTATTTCCACGTCAAAGTTTTGGAATGGAATCATGTTTATGATAAAACACTGTCACATATAGCCACAATGGACTCAAATTTCTCTTACTCTATTGTTTATAGCTTCTCACTGTATCCCGCACGTAGAGGGAACTTGGAAATGTAGCGTTAAGACACTCGTTTCCTTTCGAATTATACCTCCCAACCTTCAATTTTAACAGGAACAAGCTATATCAGCGTTAGTCGACGAGCTGTGCGGAGGAGCAGTGTCATCAGCGCTAGACTTCCTCGAGAAGGAATTAAGAAGACTCAAGGAAGAGAGACGGCAACATGCTTATATACTTATTGCTAGTTAGTTTTTTATTAAAAATAATGTGGTATTTTTCCTAATTTTTCCCATAGAATAAGATAGGAAGACAATCTTATATTAAGACACTTCAAATAGACGTCGAACCTTAAGCTGCCATGAGTGCCTTTAGGTACTATCCCACAGCACCACATGGACGACCTGGGGTTTTTTCTAACACCTCCACACCTGTATCTAATTAATAAATGAATCAATCAATATAAAAGTGTCTCTCGAAGATTATTACGTTCCACTTACTGTTGTCGGATCTGTTTGAACATTATTTTAACATATCTGGAATTGGCGACAATAGGAAATTCATATAAATGGACCTGATAACCGTCAAAAATATAGGGTGTTTTTTGGCATTATTTTCTTTATCACGTACCCTGCATATATAGCAATAGCAGGGTAGTCAGAAAAGATGTAAAGGTTTATGAACTATGACACCCCGCTTTTCGCCTTTAAAATTATTTTTAATAAATATATCTACACGGTGACATAAAATAAATAATTTTCATTTAATCAGTTCGTGAGAAGACGATGAGAGAAGCGGCAGAAGCTGGCAGAAGACAGAAAGAAGAACATCGTAGAAGAGAACACGATGAGATGTTTAAACAGGTCTATGAATCTAACCAATTTCGTGTTTAAAATAACAAATAAAAGATATAACAACACTTAAAAAATAATATATCCCTGCAGGTGCTAGGTGTAACCCAAAGCACAGTGGACGCGTATCTCAGCGACATAACGCGACAGGGTAGCGAATTGGCGGCCGAGCTGCAAGCGGTGCAGAATGCTAAGGAGAAAGCTGATGCAATTGATGCTGGGAACGAGAGAGGGATGTGAGTGAGGGCCTTTTGAAGGATTTTGGAAGATTTTGCGTTGTTGTATAATGAATTTTTACCCAGTGCAACAGTACATCTTTAAAAAAGGGTAAAATATTTAAAACGGAGAAAAATGACTATTTCCATTTCACTCTAATTATAGTAAATAGAAATAGACAACATATTATACATAAACGTAATTGGCAAAAATATGACCTTTATTTTTATTCATAACAGAATACTTTTGTCCTTTTCTCTTCATACTCACAAAACTGCAAAAAAAACAAAATATAATATGTACATTCTGAGGCCATTCGTGGCGCAGGACACAGGCATGTGACAGGTTGTGGGTTCGATTCACAATCAATCTATCCTATACTGTATACGTAAATCTTTACTTCTGTCCTCTTCTACTCAAATCAATTAGCAAGAGTCGGCACGTCACGTACTAAGTACGAAGTACTACTGATTTTATACTTTTTAATTAAAACCAAAAAGAAAAAGGCGGCTATAGTCTCTAACCTCCAGGTCGACAGCGGAACAGCACGAGCTGGTAGCTGATCTGGTGCACCAGTTCCTCATACCCTCTTCACATAGAGAGGCATCCAGGATCAGGGTCCGCCAGCTCCAAGAGTCAGGGCTGGTGGCCGCCAGGGAGGAGATATTTGGTGTGATTGATGATGGTGTGGTGGAAGAAGGTAGGTTTGTCCCACCTATTGTTCCATTTTTATTTTTCTTTTATTGTGTTTTTTGTATTTTTTTGTGTTTTATATAATGGGGGTGTGGTAAAAGAATTTTTCAAATACCGTTATTTGGAAATTGTAGATATTTGTGTTTAGTATATATTTTATAATAAAATATTTAAGAATATGAAGACATTGTGGTACAGTTAGTAAATCAGACTTTTCGTGATGGTTATGGGTTCAATTTTCACTCGGTGAACTGATTATATTTAGATAGATTCATTTTCCGCACTTTTTTCTTCTTTGAAAATGTAAGGAAAGTGAATTTTTAAGTTATCGAAATATATTATTATTGTATATTTATACTTTATAAAAAAATATTAAGTTATCAATCTTTATATATATTTTTTCAGAAAAATGCAAAGAATGTGGCAACACTATTGAAAAATGCAAATGTCGCGTATGCCCAGTGCGTATTACACCGACAGCGACAACTTCGAGAGATGACCCACGATGGAAACATGCAAGACGTTAGACGAAATCTCATTAAATGTATAAATGGATATGAACCCTTTGTGTTTTATACACAAAGGTAAAAATAAACAAAGTGCAGTTCAAATTTGGCAGAAAGTGAGGAATGTTGTATTTTCACCTAAAGT
Organism: Heliconius melpomene melpomene; assembly: GCA_000313835.2. Taxonomy (NCBI): domain Eukaryota; kingdom Metazoa; phylum Arthropoda; class Insecta; order Lepidoptera; family Nymphalidae; genus Heliconius; species Heliconius melpomene. The sequence goes on from HE671949.1 coordinate 188,207, forward strand.
TTCTAGGTTCCCTCTGCCTACCCTGCTAAGTGCAGGATATAGCATTAAGCTATAATAAAAGACATTTTAATATGGCCGTTATAATTTTATGTAATATAGGTATTACTTTATGAAAACATTGAGGAATGCAACATGTTGCGGGTTCTGATGATATTCCAATTCTTGTATAAGCCTTTACGTGGGAGTATTAAATTATATATAATTTCCAACGATTTTTTTAAATGAAAATTAAACATGTTTCAGGTCGTGGACAAGTGGAGATGACGTTAGAAGAAAGATACCCGCCGTCCCACGAAATGAGGAACTTGGTTAATTCTATAGTAGATGATGGTCAGTATTTTAAATTCCCGACGTAAAAGTCGGGGCGTTATAAGTGCGGGGGCGTGAGGGGTAAAATACCTCCAGAATTCGGTGGAAAGTCGGGAACGGAAGTGCCTTAATGCGAACACAGTGTCTTAATACCAGGTTCCTTTCCCTTGCTGTGTCCTGCATATAGCCTACCTAAAAATAATAATTAAACTAATATCTATAATTTTGTTTTAGCGGTAGAAATATCTCGTTATCTGCGTAAGGAGGAAGAAGTTATAACTCGAGATATATCTAGAGATTTGAGGGAGAGAACCGAGATATTGATAGATGCGGGAGAAGTTATAGACGAGTGTTAGTATTTTAACATTTAGTTGAGGAAACGAAATAATATATAAAGAATAAGTTAAATAGAATACAAATAAGAATAGTTTAAATAATAGTTTTTGGCTAAACTTTTATTTCATTTAGGTTGATAAATAAATTAATTAATTTAATATTCAATCGATCAACTGAAATGTATGGTATTGCTCATTAATTTTTAATAGAACATCATAGATTTTAGTTAACTCACAATTTAAAGATAATAAAGAAAGTAAATTAGGCTTAAAAAATGGAATGGAGAAATAGTAAAACACTAGTCGGAGGGAGATAACATTTTCATAATGGCTTTCTTTAGTTGAGGACATTAACATTTTTCAAGACAACTTTTTAAGTGAAACGGAAAGCTATCGCAATTGATTCAGTTTTTTCGCACAATGTTCTAGAAAAGAAATCTGGATAAGTAATGGCTTTCTTTTCTTTTGTAACTTAGATCAATATGTAATGCTAACCTTAACCTGCGGCTTCGCCTGTGTTTTCAAAAAGAAATAACTAGTATGTGACACATGACACATTCAGCAGTTACAGTGGGCTATTGCTCTATACATCGACAATCCAACAAAAAAGATTTTGTAAAATTAGAACTAGTAGTTCCTGAGATTAGTGCGTTGTACCAAACAAACTCTCGAGCTATATAATATTGGTGTAGATGTAATGTTTCTTCAGCCTCGGCCTAATGTCACAATATGTCTAAAAAGTGCAGAATGAAGAAGTTAATATTTAAAAAGAAGTAAATATTTTTTTACAGTGATATCTCGAGCGACAGGTGAAATAGATTCTACAAAGAGACCTCAATACAGATACTACATGAGGCGCATTTACAAAGATGCTTTGGAAAGGACTGATTTCGTCTATAAACAATCTTCTCGTAAGTTTTTTCGTTCTTTCTAAACTTTGGATTTTTCTATTTTTGTAGTTCTTTCTTTGGTTTTTTTTAATGTGATATTTTTTTAAATAAACACTACACGTGGTCATCTACAAATAACCTTCTTATACCTATCTGTTTTATCAGCTTCACACTGTAATCCGCACACAGCAGGGTAGGCCACTTTCCGCGGATTCTGGAGGCATTGCGTTTTGAGTGGCGGAACTCAACGCCTCGCTTTGCCACGGCACCAGAGCGAAGAAATGGGAACGGAGTATATTAACACTCGGTTCCTCCTGCCTATCATGCTGTGTGCGGGATACAGCGTGAAGCTGATTTAATCAATGAATTTATAATTTTAGTTCCACAACTCCTGCCTTCTAAGTTAAGAACACTTCAAGAAGAAGAAGATGCTAAGAAGGATCCGTACTGTCACTGTGAGAAGGAAGATAGCGAAGTTGTATTTAAACTTGGTATGTGGATTACAATTTTTTGATAGAAAATAAACGATCAAGTGCGAGTCGGACTTCCGGAGATTTGAACTTTTCGAAATCAAGCGGAAGGAAAATATCTGATCCATACACTCTTCCAGGTCTAAAGCCTCAACTAGACATACAGAAGCAGATGACTGTTAATGTACTTTTTTTTAAAATATTTGTTTAAATCCCTCTATTTTATTACAGACACTATGACTTCAACCCAGAAAATGAATCTATTGCCCTCCGAGCTCAGAATTTTAGAAGACTTTAGACGATGCAAGTGTGACACTGTGCCATCACCGAGCACTGTTCGTTTTGGTATGAAATGCACAATATTTTATATATTCGTTTTATATATTTAGGTCAAAGGGTCTCAACGGTCTCTACGGTCAAACTTTTGCGCATTGTTCACTCGCGATTGAGAAAATAATTGAAAGTAAGAAATGTCTACCTGTAGTTAATTCAAGGGTCTTCCACGGCTCGTCTGCCAGGAGGAGTTACATCGCCGTGTCGTCACTTTAAATAATATTAATATAATGTGCAATACATAAATTAACTTTCCTTTAGCTGAGGCCTTGGTGGCGCAGCAACACAAGCGTGCGACGGATGTGAGTTCGATTCCCACTCAGTGATATGAAATGTTTAATATTTTCTCTAGCAACGAGGCAAAGTGTGACGTTGAGTGAGTTGAGTTCCGCCACACGCCTGCCTCATGATGCCTCAAGAATTCGGTGCAAACTGGGGCATGGTAACGGTAGTTACCGGCTTATAATACCGGTAATGGAAATGGAGTCGTAAAACTAGGCCCCTAGGTTCCGGTTGAGATATATACATGTAGATAAATATTATTTTGTTTTCCCTTTTGTGCCATCTGTTTCTTTTTCATAGAACCTCCATTAGAAGAAGTGGAAGAGGAAGCAACAGAAGAATATGACGTCACTGATGAAGAATTTGGAGAGTAATCGTTTAATTTTTATTTAAATATATTGTTTTGATTGTAAAAGAATGTTTTATTTTCCAATCCACATAATTGTTTTCTTTTGGGTTCTTTATACGCGGCGGTTGTACCATTACCACTTGAATATTTTTTAATATTTTAATTTCTTCGCTATCGTAACAAGATAAGGCGCAGCGCTCACCACTCAACACACAATGTCTCGAGATTTCGGCAGAAAGTGGGCAACCAAGTGTCTTAACACTAGGTTTCCTCTGCCTGCCCTACAATATTAACATATTGTGATACAGCGAGAAACAATAAATGTCGGGTGACGAATGATGTGGACCTCTGATGGGTGACAGATGACGTCCTACAGGACGACAGACGCACTCAATGACGGCAGTAGTGTCATTCCTACAGAAAGCTACATATAATCTAGACCGAGATCCCAGGAGCCCCAGACCTACCTCATTTAGCAAAGCTGAAATTTTGAGGATTAATAGTCTAATATATAGTTAAGACTGCGTGCATACCCTCTAACTTGAAAGTGAGTAAGTAGTTATTTCGATTTCACCATATGGGCGAGGCCGAAAATAAAAAATTGGTTTAAAAAATCATTAATTTTTTATTTTATATTCTCCAATACCATGTAAAGGGGGAGGGTACAAATGAAAATACGTTTTTTTTTGAGTGTGTATATTTTATGTACATTTGTTTTATATGTGATCTGTACAGCTAAAGTTGTCTTATTTTATTAATATAAATTCGTATAAAAAAAGAAGCAAAATATTTTGTTATTAAATTTTACAAGTTATAGAAAGTTAAGGCCAGTCGTGGCGCAGGAGCACAAGCTTGCGACTATAAACGCAACTACTTAGATATGGGTTCGATTCCCACTCGAGATGAAATATTAATATTCCTCGTTTTGATAACAAGGATGCATGTCTCAAGAATTTGGATGATAGTGGGAAGTGTTCCCAGGTTCCCTCTGCTTACCCTGCTATGTGCAGGATACAACGTGAAGAAAAAAAAAGAAATAAAGCTCTTTCAGAAGAAAGAAATATGAATGAGAAATGAGAAGAAGCGGATGGTTTTTACAATAATTAGTACAATTTTCCCAAAAGTGCTTACTTATAAAATTAATGCTTAATTTATTTAAAATACATTAAAAAATCGAATATAATACATTTTTTCTACAGTCTTTGGTTTTCAGTTACACGCTGTATTCCGCATATAGGGTAACTAAAAAAAACAAGTAGGTAATGTCTACAGTGCATGGAAATACCAAAGGTGTGGCTTCGAAATTTAATGAAAACATCTTTTAAAATCTTATTTTCCATATACTTTCCATTATATAACTAACCTAATTATATAATTTTCTAACAACAAATTTAAATTGACCCTAGAAATTAAAAAAATGAGCATTATAATACTATGCATATGTGGTCAATTCCCTCTGTTAAAAAATATTCAATAATTAAATTTATAAATTAATATCTTTAATATATCCCAATGGTAAAGTAAATGCGACGGTTGTGGATTCGATTCTTACTCGTATAGAATGATTATCTATACATAATATAAAACTGTTACTAATTGTTGTCTTTCCATTTGTCTCTTTGTCTGTGTGATTGTGCACGCTAATCTGAGAAACGGCTTACACGATTTAAATGTATTGATAATAAGTATTGGGTTTTTGTATTAACAATTAATGCTAGTTTGAATTAAATCGGTTCATAAATAAAAAGTTAGTCAATATAAAGTATTGCATACGGCAATATTGCTGCAAATATAAGTTTTATAGACTTTCCTGAAATGTCAAGTTTTCAATGTTGTCTATAAAATTATTATGTTATTAAATCACGAAACTAATTCAAGCGAGCAAAGTCCTGTCAAATTCCGTCACACGTGATGTCTCAAAATTAATATGTGAGGAAGATGATGCGTGAGAAACGGAAGTTTATAATAATGTGCAATATATAATTTAAATAGAAATTGTTTACTTTGTCAATTATAGCAATTTATTAATACTATCCATATAAAATTTGAACCAGCAACATTCAAAATTAAAATTTTATGTTACATATTGGATATATGAGAAAAGAAAACATAAAAATATAATATTTAATAACAATATTAAACATTATAAAAACACAACTCTTATTACTTAGTTAAAATTATATAAGAAAACCTATAAAAACTTAAACTTAAAAACTTGAAGTTTTTAGTAGTGACTCTAAAAAACTTAACTTACATATCAATATCTACTTAACTAATTAAGACTAATTTAAACTAACTTATAAAGTATGAAAAATTATAAAAATTACATTATAAATATCTGTTAGCTTCTCACATAGACGATGGGTATAATGAACAATAGGAAGGGGTTCAAAGAAGGTAGTGGGTTCGATTCATTGCAAGCGTCCGCGTCGTTGCAGCTTTGGAGACAGCCATGGACGTATCTGGAATTATTTTTAACACTAAGTAATAAAATCTAAGAATTAGAACGTAGATTAGTTGACAATACTATTTTTTTTACATTTTTAAAGTGTTATTCCACACTTACGAAAGAAAAAATACTTTTTAGTAAACATTTAAAAATTTCAACATGGCGGGATTAAAACCCGCGCCTCTTGGAAACTGTCCAAACTCTCTGATCCACTAAGCCATACGTTGTCATCGGGCTACGCCGAAATTGTTATATGTTTCTTACAACTTATTCTTGTTGCTAGTACTTATCTCTGTAGGGATATTTTTATCTTCAATACAACTTTATATATATAAATGTCTATATATAAAGTTTGTACTGACAACGTAGCATGCCATTACATTTCCTAACTGGGTCACAAAAAATTTGTTACGTCACTTTAGTCAATACTATTAGTATTAGTACTAAAAATAAAAATAGCAATTAGAACACCATCTCAACCATAATGGTACAAATGTTTGTATATTCTATAATAATACTTATGATATCATCTACTCCATGCGACTATGACTGTGCACTAAACATAATATTTGTGGGTCCCACTGGTCTGGTCAATCATTGCGGCCAGTTCAGGAAAACGATCGAGGAAATACTCCACCAATTACTATTGTATAATGTCTTAAGATATCGACTTCAGATAATATAATGCCCATCCAGCTTTCATCAAATAAATGATTATTTTAAGCCCTTGTTGATTGGTTGAGGTAGTTGACAACCATCTTTAAGGACAGTTAAAATGTGTACGTACTACCAATACTTCACACCATAGTAGAGTAGGCAGAGGGAACCTAGTGCTAAAACACTCCGTCCCCCATTACCGCTGAATTCTGTAAATATTCTTTGTATAATAAAAATTCATTTCCCCGAGTGAGGATTGAACCCAAACCAGTCGCGATTACAGTCACACACATGTCCCTGCGTCACGGCTGGCCTGCTACCAAGTACCAATACTAACCTGTCATTATAATAGAATCGTCCGCAATGCGACATGCGTATGATCTCGGTGTCGGTGGTGGCGGTGCCCGAGTCCAAACCACAACCGCGTACTGTGATTGTTTCACCTGTGTCATCTGGAATTGAAATATTGTTTTTCTTTTATTTAATATAAAAATAGTCTTATCGGTTCCATACCATAATTTCATAGTTATAAAAATATTTTTTTCTGGAATATTTTAATTTCAGTTCAGTTTACACTAAGCCAAAAGGCCGATGTGGCATAGGCCCAAAACTTATGCCACTATGACACAACGGCCTCATAATCTCCACATGTATACAACAAAAGATCACTGTACCCCTCAATGGGTACACATGAACAACTCACCAAAAACACCAGCTATCTTAATACACGAAGTGGCTGGAAACAGTCCATCTCTTCCCTTCCTTCCCCCCATGCAAGGGGACTCCAGCATGTTGAGGGAATGGTTGTTGTGAAAGGGGTCATCACAGGGAGGGAAACGACCATTCATTGATACGCATTTGAAGCAGTCTATGCTGTGTGCTGGAAAAGTAGTGAGTTCGATTAATAAATATATACGATTGGAATTATTTAATGTATATTATAAGTATCTTTCGGCATTTTGCATTCTCGTTGAAATAAGAAAGAAAGAAATTAATTTCCTCGCTCCGATAACAAAGCAAAGCGCGGCGTTTGTTCCCCCATTCAAAATTCCACCATAAATCTAGAAGTTTCGGCGTTAAGGCGAAGGGAGGACGGAGTGTTTTAACACTATGTCGTCCACCTACCCTGCTAAAAAAATCATTAGTCTCTACGTTGTTTCATTCTTTAAGTGAAAAAGTTTTATGTACTCACCTATGGACAAACATGATAAGAAGACTATTGTAGCAATTAAAATAGTTTTGTTTGTGGGCAGCTCCATATCTTTATTCTGACACTAGGAGTGGCCACAAGACAATTCTGTGGCAATTCTTTCAGGACACGACTCACTCGACCTCCTGATACCTAGGCAAATGAGAATCGTGTCAAAAATATCTTACTAGAAGCTTGTGAGGATTCCTCGAAAATTTAAAATGTTATTAGCTAGATACGGGCTTAAGTTGCTATTACAGTAGTTTTATAAATAAAAAAATAAACAACATGTGACGCAGACCGCGTGGTTTAACACGACCGTGGGAATATTGTAACGTTTTGCAAAATAATGTAAGAAAATACATATTTTTTTATAAAAAATATCAGTGTTATGCGAGTCGGTTTAGCTCCCTGAGGGATCCGTACCAATTTCATGATTGTAGTCCAACGGGATAGTGGCTTATAAAAATTGTCAATGAGTGTAAACTGAATTCATAATTTTTAAAGACAGATGGCCTCTAAAACTACGATTTTTTTCCGAATTAAAAAAGGAGAAATCCGTAAATAATTAATTTTAAATAGTGAATAAATATATTCTATTACTATTTTATAGCTTTTTTTTTTAGTTTCACTCTGTATATAGCACTGCAGGATAGGCGAAGGGAACCTAGGAACTAATGTTAAGACACTATGTTCCGCATTTTCCGCCGAATTATGGAGGCCTTGCGTGTTGAGTGGCGGAACTCAACGCCGCGCTTTGCCTCATTATCAGAAGCAAGGCAATGAAAATGGTTAATAATTTATTTCCTCGTGGTCAAATCAAATTCACGACCTGCTTGTGCGTGTCCTCCCCTGCGCCTGCAAGTTCTATCACTCAAAACGCAATGACAGAGTTCTGTGAAAAGTAGAGTACGGAAATGTTTTATGGGAACGGAGTGTCTTTACACTAGGTTCCCAGGCTCCCTCTGCCTACCCTGCTAGGTGTGGGATACCGCATGAATCTAAAAAAAAATGATTCGTCATTCTAAATCATTACTAGGTATGTAAATGAAAATACAAGTTTTTTTCAGTCTCTTTTATAAAGTGAAAATTATTTACAATTACAACAGATGAATGATGATAGACAAACACAAGCAATACGGCGAAGTTGATTAACGCCACTCTTGACGTAGAACAGACTACGCCCACGTTTTCTATACAAAATTAGTTGTAGCCGGCAACTCTCTAAAACATTTTTTTAGCTTTACCCTGTAACCCGCACATAACAAGATGGGCAGAGGGCCTGGAAACCTGGTGTTGAGACACTTCGTTCCCATTAAGACACTTCCGTTCCTCACTTTCCGCTGAATTCTGGAGGTATCGCGTGTAGAGTTGCGCTACACAACGCCGCGCTTTGATTCGTTACCACAACGAGGAAATTAAAATACGAAATATGTCATTCCCTCGAGTGGGAATCGAACTTACAATCTGTCGCATTTACAGTCGCACGCTTTATTCGCACGCTCACGTTATTTCCCGTTCCGGTAGCAATTACGGGATATCCTGTCTTAGTGTTCCCTTACGCTTACAAAGCAACCTACATGTTAAATTACAGCGTTCTAATCCGCTTATTTTATTACCTATTCGTTGTTTATCATTAACTAAATAACGAAAGAGATTCATTCACTAAATTGAAATTAAATGTTGTTAGTGTTATTATTATAGCATTATTATTGTAATTAAGTATGTTTTCTTTTAATATTTACTGTAGTAGTAGTAGTGATATTGTAGTAGAAAATAACCGTCTTCCATTTTTTTACCTTCACGCTGTAAGCCGCCTGGAGCCGGGTAAAACCGAGGGAACCGAGCTAAGACATGCAGTTCCTTACTATCCGTACAAACTTTCCTGATATTGAGTGTTGATCAGAGAAACTGAACGCCATACTTGGCCTCACCAAAACGAAGAAATGAAAATAATTATGCCTAAAAACTAAAACAACCTTTACATATTGTCATATTTTCTGACTCCAAGAGTTCTCCAACACATTGCTCGATGTACCTCTAATCCTAAAGGTATTCCCGTAGCATTTAATATTTTAAAATTAATTCATGAGTATGATCAGCAGAATAAATTAGTAGTCTTACAATGGATCCCTTCACACGTTCATATTTTAGGTAATCAAATTGCTGATACACTAGCCAAGGAGGGAATTACGGATGGTGTTCCAATGACTATCGAACCGGTATCTTCTGATTGTGTTTATTTAATTAGGAATTTGTGTTACTCGTTTTGGAAGGAATATTTTGATTAACGATCTCTAACTAAGGGTATTTGGTACAGAACTATTCAAGCAGAACCTTCAATAAAATCGTGGATTGACTCTGTTTGCCTAAATAGAAAAGATTGTGTGACGTGTTTAAGACTTAGGTCGGGACACATTCCATCAAACAAATTCGCATTTCTAATGAAAAAAAATGATTCTTCTAATTGTTGTATATGCAACACCATAGATGACGTATATCATATTACGATGGAATGTGTCCAGAAAGAGCTTCTGAGACGTCGGTTAATTTGCAGAGATTTCTACAATGATATGGAGGAGCATGTAATAGTGCTTTAGCAGTGCCAGACTCTGTGTTAGGAAAAAAAATATTGTATATAGTTCAGAATAAAAATAATTGATTGTAACTAACATTAATTAGAATGTTAACCAAACAGGGCGGCATGGTCGTTGTCACGACAAAGCTCTTAAATAAAAAGAAAAAAAATAATAATAAGTGCAAAGAAAATTTAAAAACCTTTTTCGAAAATATCACTTAATACGACAATGATTTTTTTCTAAGCTTCTGAAATAATATCAGAATACTTTTAGAAACATTAGCGACGCCTATTTTTCATATACTTAAGTATTTAATTACGAATAATAATGTTATCTATCAAAAATTGGAAATAAATTTTTTTAGACACATTGATATATCTTTAAGGAGCTTATATATATATATTTTTTAATTCATTAAATAATTTTTCAACATTACAAAGTCTATAATAAACAGCCTTTAGCAGAATCCAAATTTGTTTTAAAAAACTAAAACTTTCAGCAAAAAAAATAAAATATAAGAAATTAACATTTAATAGACTTGTTTTTTTTATTTCATTTAATAACTAAAAACTCGAATAACAAAATTATACATATTGTAACTTAAAAAATGAATAATACCTTAATTTATCTATTTGACCATATAAAACAAAAAATAAATTAAATAAATACAATATAATTATCATTCAACAAAACTGAATTACCGGCATCAAAGAGAATTATAAATAGCATATTAGCTTACCGTGCAGGTGAGAATTAATCAATAACCGCTTTTCTGTAATGGCGAATAACTTTTTACATTTATATAATAATTATATATTATTGTATATTAATAATAAATCAGTTTTTATATGATTTAAGTTAATAACTACTAACGGGTAGCGTTCATTAAAAATATTGACTAAAAGTAGAACCTCGGTTGTTGCTGAAAGATTTTCCGTAGTGCTGCCAGTGTTGAGAATTTTCAGTAGCACGATTTTGGGGTAATTTATTTTACTTTTTGGGCAGAATTATGAGACCGTGTAACCGTAAACGTTCAATACTTGCAATAATAATATTGATTATAAAAAAATATATTTATTTCAAATAAAAAAAACTAAGATCGCTTTTGTTATTTAATTTATAGTTACGAGTAAATGTACCTGATGTTTTATTTTAAAATTTATATTCCTATATATTATTGCGTATATTATATTATTTTATATAATAAAATTTAAATTTTTATAGTTAGAACACAATAGTTACACAAAATATGTCGTTTCATCGATTTACAGGGTGGATGCGTTAGCGCGCCTTTTACGAAAACAGCATATAGGGTAACATATTTCAAACCCACTCCACTATCACTCAAGGAAATTAAATATTTGAAATTTTGATTTCCTCGCGGGTAACGAAGCAAAGCGCATCATTGCCATCTGCCACTCAATGGACATGCTACAAAATTCAGCAGAACATGGGGAACGGAAAAGTCTTGAGGGAAACCTAGTATATTAACAGTTGTCCACAAAAGTTATCACTAGCATTCCTTGTATTCCAGTGCATGAGACTTGTACTTGACTTGCTTTATTGTATTTATATAATATAAAAAATATAAATGTTCTAAGTGATCTAAATTCAGAAATAAAAAAAAATAATTGAAGCCGTAGTGGTGCAGTGGAACAATCATGTGACTGTAATGAATTATTTAATATTTTCAGTCTCTCTGGAAACAAAGCAAAGCACGGTATTGAGTTGTACCACTCAACACGCAATATCTTGAAAATTTATCAGAAAATGGGGAATGGGGTGTCATGCTTGGTTTCCTCTCCCTCCCTTTCATTTTTTTCACATTGGAAATCACATCCCAACCCAAGAAAGTACATAAATACAGATAAAAATCATAACCCATATTAAAATAAAACAAACATAAAAGAAATTGATTTATTTTAAACTAATATCACTTGTTGCTTTTTAACACAACACACTCATATTTACAAGGATTAATAATTAATTTGTAATCTGTACATTCCAAAATATTATAAGGTTTATATAATTTAAAAACATCATCTTTTTTCATATTATTTTTATGTATATATATATTATTTAGAATAATTAAATATTTCTCATTATTTACATCTGAAACTTCAATTAAATGGCAGCCATATTTAATATTAGCATTTGTAATTCTATAAATTAGAAAGTCCTCACTCGGTAATATAAAATTAGAGTTAGCAGCTAAAAATCTTTCATGAAGCCATAAAGATGTATTTGCATTTTGTTTTTTCTTAAGAGCATTTAGTCGAAATGCCAACCCATCTTTTTTATACCTAGCCTTTTTGCTTATTTGTGAATCATTTTCATAATTTAGGCTATTTGAAGAATATTTACTCTCTGTTTTAACCATTGGTTCTAGTTCCGGTTGAGAATTGATAATTTCAATATCTTCAATACTTATTGAACTATTTCTCTCGCTTTCCGTTTCACTTTCATTTATAGATGCACTTTGAGATGTATTCGAACTGAAATGACTATCAAAATATGATTTAACTTTTTCTATTAATGGTAAATTTGAATTTAATGAAGAAAAATTGTCTTGAATATTATCTAAACTATTAAATCTATTATCAGTATTTTTTATATTTCTCAATAAACTTTTTGATGAATTTTGAATTTGTCTTGTGTCTTTACTTGTTATAGCTTTTGATTTCTGGCTTAACTTTAATATAGGTGATTTACTTCGTTCCTCACATGTTATTTCTTTCCTTTCAGTTTTAGGATTAAATAGGTTTTTTTTTACTTTAGGTGTATTTATTGGTGAAATATGCTTAAATGACAGAATAGGGCTATCCAATTTTTCTTTATAGCTACAACTCTTCGTTTTGCTTAAAATAATTGGTGATTTATCTACATGTTTTAAATTACATGGTACAAAATGTCTTTGAGAGCTTGTTAAAAGTGGTGATTTACAAATTATCTTAGGAGACTCTTTTCTAGAAGATTCTGGGGATAATTTAATAATGCTTTTGTTTCTTTGCTCTGATTCTATAAAGGTTATATCCAGTTGTGAAATATTTTTGGAACGTTTACTTTTATTTACTACTCGTTTTCTTTTCTTATGGCATATATTTTTAGATATTTTAGCGTTTTCGTCGTTGATACAGTTCTCGTAGTCGCTACAATCACTACTCCAGATTATTACTTCTGAATCTTCTTGAGAATTTAATAAATCAAATTTTGATATGAAACTGTTTTCTAAATTATTCTTCATTTTTGTTTTAAAATATTGTAGGTAGTTTGTTTATTGTTGATTTAAATCACACGTTAAGATTTGCAAAATTGATGCAATTACTAAGGCTTTGAAGTTTGAATAAAAATAAAAAATTCAATATTACAGTATGTTGGAAAGTACTGTCTGTGATATTAAATTAAATATAAAATAATAATAAAAATACCACAATTTGAAAATTGATATATTGCTTTTCTCCTTTACACAGATTAGAAAAAAATGTTTTCCTTTTTACGTTATAGTATAGTGGTTTGATTCTAATTTCAGTTTTTTAATAAATAATACCGGTAATTGAGGCAAGTCGTGGTAAGTGTGTGACAGTAAACGCGACTACTTGTAGATGTGGGGTTCGATGTCCAACCGAGGAAATTAAATCTCTCTCTTGTATCCCGCATAAGGCAGCGGTGTAAGGTCACTGACGACGGAGATACAGCGTGAAACTGATTGTTTTTTTTTATTTTATTTAATACCAGTAATTAATTTTAATTTGTTTTTACAAAATTGTAACAATCTTTAACAATGTCCAATTAATATACTAAAAAAATAATTCAAAGTTATTTAAAAATTATATTCATTATTTATATGGGATTATTTATTAGAATAAGTTTCAATATGCACGTTAATATTTTAAAATTATTTTATTAATTTGTTTTAATTCAGGAGATAATTATCTACAGGCACAATGGGTTAGATTAAAACGATTAACGTGATGTGACAAAGCTTTATATTCTTAACTATTCTTATTTTTATTCTTAATTATTCACAATAAACATACCAAGGTATTACCTATTGTGACATACACATATTAAGAACATATATTTCTTTCAAATGGCAATACTGTTTAACCTACAAATAACAAATCTCAACAGTCAACAACTCAACAGTTGGCACTATTGACACCATTCGCTGTGTTATTTAACTAACTTCACACCGGTCCAATGTGCCCAAAACAAATATACTGAGTGCATGCTGTATTACGTATATAAATAAAACAGAAAATAACGTCCTAAAATATAAATTACCTACCATCGTTTATGATACGCAGCTCATAGATAACAATCCTAGTGGAATCCTAATAGATTCACATTAGGATATTTATAATAAAACTTATTTTAAGCCGGTTCTAGCCATGGAGGTGGATCGCGTCGTTTCAGATACGGAAAACGTGGCGGAGCTTGATGTTAAGAAAGAACAGGGTGCCGGTGACGCTACTACATCTAGTGAGAAATTACGTCGTAAGAATAAAAAGTTCAATCGTAGTAACAGCAAGGAAGGAGCTGTTGCAGCCACTACGCCGCTGCCCAAATATCGGAGCTGGAAAAACAGTCGCCGCCCCCGAAATGGACACGGACGGGGTTTACCTAAGAAAGGTAATTATTTTATTATTAAAAAACAACTAATAAACCATTAAACCGGCGTTAGAATTTTCTGGAAAGCCATTTATACTATACACCTATTATATTTACATAATATTTGTTTACTAACTTCTAACTTAGACCAAGGTCAAGTGAAAGAGTAAATTTGCGCAGTTACTATAGTATACATTTATATTAGTCTACATCTAATTCTATTATTCAGTTTATTAAAACTGTGCCGTCGAGTTCGTTGACTCGTTATGCAACTAGTAAACAACTTTTACAAGGCTATTTTCAACATACTCGAGATAATGTAATTGGAATAATAATTAAACTTCAATCTTTTAAATAAAATGATCAAAATGAATCTGCTAAATGCGTATTTAATGTTAGAATTTAAATAATAAATTAAATAAAAACGTTTGTTTTGATCAAATGGCGCGTCGTTTCAAGGTCAAGGCTATTATTGTTTTGCCACCGCCTTTCAATGTGGGTGTGATGCGAAAATATAAGGCAAGTGATTTTTTTGAAAAGGTTCAGTTTTTTAAATTAGTTTTTAATTATAAATTAATGTATGGTACTTATTAAATTAATTAATTTAATCATATTGGATTGTTTAGTGAGCAAGAGTAAAATTAAATAAATAAATAAATCTAATAGATAACCCTTAGACATAATTATAAGTATTAACTTCACCCATTCAACATGCAATATTCTTAATTTGCATAGATAGCAGAGAACATAGTGTCTTGACATTTCTTTCTTTCTACCAAGCAATATGTGTGATAAACTTTGATCAATTATACACTGAGTAAAGGATTGCATACATTGCATACATTGGCACCAGTCAAAATAAACAACACAGACTTTGACATAAGATCTGTTAAGATAAGTTAAGTGCGGTTTTTAGACTGTAATCCTTCATCTTGGGTATAATTGAATCGAATCGAAGGAGATAAAGCATGAAGCTAAAAAAAATACATATGAAAATAACAAAGATATGTCTATATGTTAAAACTTTTGTAACCAAATTTTATGTCATTAAAAATATATATTTTAAACATTCAGTCAAACTGAACTGAACACCATAAATAAAGAACAACAACAATATTCAGTCAAAGCTATTATTTGTAGATAAAAATATTATTACCATTTTCCTGTATTTATGGTAATAATTTTTTTATTCATGCATGTAGTTGATACAAGTAATATAAAAGATTGGGCATAACTATGACATGATCTAGTTGTCAGAAATTATAAAGATTCTAACAAAACCATCTTAACCATGGTTGAGAATAGAATAGGACAGCTTTGAAAAATTTACTTTAATATCACAAAAAAGATTTAACTGAATTGTCTTGAGGGAATCATAAAATCTACAGTTCATTGATATTATTTCTTAACACACCTGAATAACAATTAGGATACAAAGACCTTCTAAAAGTGGCACAACATTTAAAAGTTATGTGGTTCTTTAAACATTTGAGTAAACCCAAGGATAACAATTAATAACTAATATAATATTAACAATGAAGGAGCCATTAAATTGATATGAATTAGTTTTGATTCCTGCATCTTGAATCCTATGTAATTAACCAGGCAACAGTTAACATTGAAATAGAATTTTTGGAATATTATATATTGTAAAGATTTCTGAGGTTGCTTTTATGTAGATCGTAGAGCTTATGTAGATCGTAGAGCTGGGGCAAAAATGTGCAACTGTAAACGTGACAGGTTGTGGATTCGTTTCTCATTTGAGGAAATGATATAATATTAATATTTTTCATTTTCCCGCTCTGGTAGAGAGGCAAAGCTAGGCATGGAGTTCCGCCATTCAACGCTCAATGCTTCCAGCAATGAATTAAGCTGAAAGTGAGGAACAGAAGTGTCTTAACACTAGCTTATAATTATACGTTCGTATATCTTATCAAAATATATAACGAAAAACACACACCCAGTGCGAGTAAATTCGCAGGCAAGAGGTAGTTCAAATATATAACCAAACAACAATATAAATATAAAAAATACAGTTAAATAAATAGAATATTGGTGTTTATCACTTTTGTTTTAAATCCTAGGCCGTATAGATAACAATGATGTATTATTATGTTGTTTTCGTTTTTTTCCCACTTGGGCAACTCAAATTAGAATAAATATAATATATTAAATTATTTTTATTTACTTGCTCTGGTAGATGAATGAGCGGCGTTGATTTTAGCCATTCAACATGCAATGTCTTAAAAAATCATAGGAAAGTAGGGAATAGACCGTCTTAACACCCTATACTATATGAATAACTTATTTGTACGACATAGACATTAACTATGAAAAGCCTCCAATGTCACGTAATTTAACGCCGTACTTCATGTCAATAGAGCAAGAAACAAAAAATGTATAAGGTTATGTTTAGTAACAACTCTACTTGAGAAACTACGCAGGTGTGTTTTGTTATTGTGATAACAGCTCTCCCACTCAATGATAAGAGCATACGATAGTGTTATCAGTTGTGTATAGAGGTTAGAATGGAATAATTGAATTGGTTCAATTATTTGTGTTATTTTTTTAAGCAAGTAGACAGAGGGAACCTAATGTTAAGACACTCCCTTCCACTTTCCACCCAATTTTCGAGAGTGCCTGTTCTTAATGCCTATTGAGTTGTGGGAATCGAACCTACAACCGTCACGTTTGCAGTCTGCGCTGCCCGACGGCGATACAATGAACGATTACAAGTTAAATAATAAAACTGTGACCTAATTTCTATATAACAACATGTGGACAAATAAAAGTATTTTTAAAAATACGTATAGCTTCACCCGGCGTTAAGACAATAGTTTCAAAAGATGAGATTTATGATTTGACATTTTGCCAAGTGGGCGGACGGCGCGGATTCGATTTAATTTGCAGGGATTTGGCGCAAATGTTTGTTTAACCCTTTTGTAATAGAATATGTAGATGATGGCAAGGCGTTCGTGGTATATGGGAGCAAGCGAGCTCTGGTAATGAGTGAAAGCTCGGCGTTGAGTTTTGTAACTCAACATCCAATGCCTCCAGAATTTAGAGGAAAGTGGCGAACGGAAGTGTCTTAACAATAGGTTCCCAAGTTCCCTCTGCCTACACTGCTATGTGCGGGATACAGTGTGAGGCTAGAAACATCTATAGGTATTAATATTATCAACTGATTATACTTATGTATGTACAGTACGCCCGATGTGTCGTGGCTACGCTACGTTGCAGTTATTAAAGAAAATAATGAAAATTATGGGAAATCCTAAAATGAAATCTCCGCAGCCTGCCAGCCCGTAGGGCGGCCACGACTCGACGACCACACTGTATCTATACACTTATCAAGAAGTATTTACATACTGTCTATTGGCAGACCGCGTGTCTACGAGTACATCCTATTTAAAGACGTACTTAAAATAATATTGACTAACTTATATTATAATATAATATCTTTTTAAAACCATCGTGGCTCAATGGGGCAGCGTATGTCTGTAAACGTGATGTTCGTGGATTCGATTCCCAATTGAGGGAATGAAAGTGTAGAACGGAGTATCTTAACACTCTTTTGTCTGCATTTGTGAAAATAGCCTCCTTTTATTGTTTCAGAGCGGGGAAATGTTTTTTTTGTTTGCCTTCACGCTATCGGGGGATATTTTCCGCATATATCAGACTAAGCAGAGAGAACTTAGTGTTAAGACGGAATTCAACGCCGCGTTTTGCCTTCTTCACCGAGCATGGAAATGAAAATAATTGATTCCTTGAATTGAATGGGAATCGAACCCACAGCCATCGCAATTATCACCAAACGATATTCAACTGCGCCTCATAAAATGTATTCATATTTTTATCATTTAACATTACAATGTTGAATTGAATGGTAAATTTGTTTAATTTATTATTGTATTGTATTTGTTTGCGCAAAGTAACTGATAAGCCACGTACTGACTGACTCAGTGTGATAACATCGTCTATAGGCGGTATTTGTGGCGCTGATAACAAATACAAATTAATGTAACTTCGTACTGTAAACAGAGGGAACCGGGGAACCTAATGTTACGACGCCGTTGCTATTACCTAAGACACTTCCATTCCCCACTTCTCGCTCAATTCTGGCGGTATCCCGTGTAGATACAGTAAGGCAAGGGTTCGAATTCGGAAAATACGAATTTAAAATTATAAAATGTTATAGGTACATATTAAATGTTTTCTCAATATTTTACTATAATAAGTTATTCTTTCTTACGTTTCTTACGAAGAAAAATAATATTTTGTACTAAGTAAGTTGGCCTTCAGTTTTTATCACCTGAACAAAGTAGTCACTGTTTTAGAACACTATTTTATTTGTTTTCTACGTCGCCGTCGTTTTGACACGGTTGACCGTTTGGCGTCTTGTAGTAACTTTTATAGTTATTAATTCCCAAGTCATTTAAATGTATTTTTTATAGCTACACGCCGTATCTCTCATCTCTCGTTGCGTATTGAATGAATTAAAAATATTAAATAATGAATTCCGCCGAATCGTACCCAGTTTACAGTACACGGTGTGCCACTGCGCCATGACGGACTCCGCCCTCAGTGATGGTTTCGTAACAAATTGATGATTTTAAGGGTTACCTTGAGGCATTTAAAAGCTGACAAACTTAAGTTTGTTTTTGTGTACACGTATTACATATTAAAAAAATAGTTATTTATTTCTGTATTATACTCATTTTCTATTTTTTTCCTTTATTCGTAGTGTTGATTCTCACTTTTCGCCAAATTTCATGATTCTAAGTCAACGGGAAATATTCTATAGATTTTGAATACGCGGTAAAATTCAAAAACCAAACGTATATTTTGATACTTCCAAGTTGCTGTACCTGCATACCTCCGCGCGATCTTTAGAAAAATAGCAGTCGAACAGACAGACGGAACCCTAATAATAGGTAAACGACATTAAGCTTCTCAAAGAACTTGAGTCTTTTCGGTATTCTCTAAAATTTTGTCAAGAAGGTTTCAAACTTCATTATAATTTATTAATTACACTAAGCTATTTAATTTCTGTCTGTACTCGATGACCTATAGTTGATATACCTATTTATACACCCTGTTGCGTAATTACCACTTAGCAGCTTAATGTCACGTAAGGGTGGTCGCCCCTTCAACTTACCCTCTCGTCACTTGTGGGGTCAAGTGATTTATGTGACGATCTACCCTTGTGCCATGATATAAATCAAGATTTATTAAAAAAAAAAATATTTACTTGTGTAAAAATCACAAGTAATCACGATTATTTTGTTTTTTTTTTATTTCATCATATAGTTCAACAATTTTTTGTATAAACCAGAGTAATGTAAAACCAGCCAACAAATATAAATAAAGTTAAATCATTAATTCATAAACCATTTGTGTGAAATGAAATTGCTGAAAGGAACTGATCTCGTACACATTTCGTAAACCTTAAAGTTACTTATTTAGAAAATGTGTAAAAATTTGAAAGTAGCGGGATTTGAACCCGCATCTCTTGGCGACTGTATTTTATATAAATAAGTAATTTTTATTCTAAGAGTGGTATAAAGTTCTTTATTTTTAGGGGTTCGTATTTAAAAGACAAAACGAAACTCTTGTATAGGATTTGTGTCTTTCTGAACAAACTAAAATTAAACAAATACAAGGACTACAGTCCCTTGGAGCTTTGCAACGACCTTGAGACCCACAAGTATGAAATTGTGAAAATCGGGTCATGGCTGGTTTTTACTGTGTGTGGTAGGAATAACTGTTTTCTGTTGATTATCATTATAATTTTTTGACATTATCGTAGTGCTATATATATTCATTTTTCATTGGTATGTGGTATTGTTGGTAAAAATATGTACTCACAATATTACAATTTGCGACATAATGAACAACAGATGGAATGGCTACTTAAAATATGTCATTTCAACAGATGATCAAATTCAAAGAAATTCTTATTAAAGTACGTTAAATGCTTATAGGTAATAAATTATTTTTCAAAATATTTTTTCCTAGGTGGAGCTGGCGGCAAGGGTGTCTGGGGTGTCCCCGGATCGGAACTACTCGAGGAGTACGTGGAGGATGCCAACGACCCCAACTACGACTCTGAAGCTGTTACCAACGGCGATGTGGAGTTCAAGCAGGTGATCGTCGAGACTGATCCTGAGGAGGTTGTGGTAAGTATTAAGAAAAAACAGTTTCTTTGGGTTTTTTTTAGTCAGGATAGGCGGAAAGTAGTGTTAGGTCACTGTTCTCTTAGGTAATTTTTCCAATTATGATTTTAAAGCAGTTACAAAAAACTGAAAAATGTGGTCTTCGAAGCCTACCTTGAAGATGGTCATTAAAATTTTAAAAATATGTATATATTTATTTAGCCTTACTTTTTGAGGCCAGTTGTGGCGCAGTCTGCGACTGTAAATGCGACAGGTTGTGGGTTTGATTCCCACTAGGAGTAATGTCACGAGACAAAACGCGACTTTGATTTCCGCCACTCAAGAACAAGAGGGATACAGCAAGGAGCAAAAAGAAGCTCTTTATTTCTAGCAGGGTAGCCAGAGAGTCGAATAAGTCGAGAATTTCGACTATTATATAGTTACGGTTACGGAGCTCAAGGAAGTTAAGGAGCCGTAAAATTCCTGATTATATTGATGTATCGGTAATTTCTTTCTGAAAGAACGCTTCACAGATAACAAATGATGTATATTTAACTGACCTACCGTACTTATGTAAGTCGCTGGCGAAATGCCAATTTTTACGTTATTAACGTATGTAACCTGTCTTTGTTTCTGCTTTTTTTGAGTTTAAAATGGTATATTATTACATACAATGGCATATTTTTTGTGGTTATATTTCGTATATTTTTGTGGGTATATATGACGTAATTTTTAAAAAGTTTTATTTTCTTTTTAAAAAGTAAAATATGTAATACGGAAAGACTATTTAATAACTTTAAATGTTGCGTCTTCTACTAATAATTCAAAAAAACGTAAATATGTTGCGATATAGGGTTATAAAGAGGCTTTACCCCTTTTTGAGATATTATAAAGTTGAAGAGTTTGTTTGATGGAACGCGCTAATCTCAGCAACTACTAGTTCCAATTTAAAAAATAATTTTGATAGATTTACAATGTAGCCAATAAACTGCCTGCAGCGTGTTGCCATACACTGCACATGTGCACGTCGCGCACGTCGCGCACGTCGCGCATAATCAACTCGGCGCAGCGGGTCAATGACTATTGTACAAGCGACGGTACGTTTGTGTTTCATGTTAGGTAAATGGGGATTGTCATACTAAGTTAATAACAACTAAAAAGTTGTTGTTTAAACTATACATATATCACTTGTGTAGAAAAGCGTATATTTTTACGCTTTTCTACACCAAGTGATACGTGCTCGGGACTATGAATTGTATGAGCCTAAAGTAGAATGCCTAGTAGTAACTAGTAGCCTCTGAAGAGTTCCAATATTCATGCCCTAGCTTCATCATCACACCAGCACGTTGATACCATAATATTGTATTGTTACATAAAGCATGTAAAACTGACAATTTTCATGAGGATATAGTGGTTCAAAATCAGATTTTATTATATGGTTTGTTACAGCTCAGATTAATTTAAAAAAACTAAAAAATATATGTATATGCTAGCTGTAGGCTCTCTGTTTCCATCTTTGTCGAGAGGTGTTGAGTGACCGAACTTAACGTCGCGCTTTGTATTACCGAGTAGAAATCTAATCTACAAGCGTTGCGTTTTTAATCAAGCTACCACAATGCGCCTGCGACGGTCTCTATTTATGTATACGTGTATATATATATATATGTAAGTCTGTCCATCTGTTACAGCGTAAATCCGAACCTGTGATATTGGAATATTTCGAGCATGGTGATACTAACGCCGCGGCCGAGGATTTCTTGGAGTTTGTTACTGCCTCTAGAAGTCATTTGGTGAGTATATTCTTTTTATACATTTTTATTCTCTTTATTTTACTATTTTTTGAAATTTACGTTGAAGTACGCGTAGATAGAACGATAGTTTATTATATGCATATTACCTTTAAGTCTAAATGGGAGCATCTTGAAACTGTATTTTAGAAAAGAAACTATTGAAGACGAAGAAACAGACTTAAATAATTAGAGTTTTGTTTTCAACAATAAGAGTTCGTTCGCAATCATTTTCACTGTGAATTATACTCCCTTTCACTCCAGTAGTTACCTGGGAATTAAACTAACACAAACAATTTTCGTTTTCCCACTGTTTCGTAAAATAAGATACAGAAGGTAAAAATTACCTGAAAATGGAGAAAGAAGTGTCTTAACACTAGGTTCCCTCTGCCATATCTCGTTTTGGGCTTCGCTACATAAAATAGCTAAATTATGTATAAGGTATTTATTTAATTTGTTTTCCAGGCATGCGAGACAATAGTAGAAGTAGCGTTAGACCACAAGCCCTCTCATTGTGAAATGGCGTCCGTCCTCATATCTGACTTATACGGGAGAATATTCTCCGCTAAGGACATAGGAATAGGTAAGAGATTTTTTTTTAGCTTCACGCGGTATCCCGCATATAGTGTAGTGTAGTAGTAGTAACGTAGTGTTAAGACACTCCGGTCGAGAGCGCAATGCCGCACTTTTTCTTATTACCAGAACGAGGAAATGAAAATATTAAATTATTATTTTCTCCAGGATATAGAGATTGACAAAGTTATTATTATATTATAGTAAAATTATACAAAGTATTTACATAAATTGTAGGTTATTATATTTTTTTCGTGTAAGTAGAACAAACATCCATTCTCACAAAATTTGATATTAGTAGGTTTTTTTACTTCTCTCTTTTTCTCCAGCATTTGAGCATCTCCTAGAAAAGTTACCGGACTTGATTCTGGACACTCCGGACGCGCCGGTCTTATTGTCTAACTTTATAGCCCGTTGCGTCGCCGACGACTGTCTTCCGCCCAAGTTTGTACAGAACATGGGGAAAATGGAGTTGAATAGTCCAGCTAGGTGAGATATGTTGAAGTTTATCTATTTTTAGAGATATTTGTTTTTTGAGCCCAAAAAAAATTTTTATTGAGTATTTGAGCCTGAGAATAGGTTGTTTTAAAGCTTGGTAGTTTTAGGAGATTGAGTATGGGTCTTAATAGAAGCTAGGTTAAAAATTTTGGAAGTTTTTGTTTTTTTTTTGTATAAGGCAAAGGTCTAAGTGATATGTCAGTAGAAGTTTTTGGTTTTTTCTTCCGAGTTTGAGACAGAATCAAGGAAATATATATATTTTTTTATTTATTATTAGCATATACAAACTTACTTACACTAATAATATTATATTACGATCTAGCCATTACGTTGACTAATGAGTAATTTAATTATGACCTACTTTTATAATAAACAATTATAATCAAGGAAAATGGATTGAGTCATATAAAATTCCTCCTTGATAGGCAAGAAGTCTTGGCCCAAGTTTGTCGAATAATATTATTAAACAAAAATGAATGTATATAGTTCTACTTTTAAGCGGTAATGAACAGAAAGCCAGTCGTAGCGCAGGGGTACTTTTATTTTTTATTTTGTTGTTGTTTTTTTTACAGACAAGCAATAAATAGGGCTGAGACTCTTCTATCAATGAAGCAAGGGCTCGTGCGGTTGGACAACATATGGGGCGTCGGCGGCGGTATCAGGTAAAACACAAAAAGAGTATTTTTTAATAGATATTGTAAAACAAGCTAGTTTCCACCCGAGACTTCATGTGCACAGTCGAATGAATAACTAAGGGTTATCTATATGTGAATTAGGTAACTATGACCTCAGGTACAGTGGATTGTATAGAAAAGATTAACGTGATAAAATATAGCCCACAACCTCCCTCGATGAATGGCTTATCCAACACAAAAATGTTTTTTCAATTCAAGTCAGTTGCTTCACAATTATTTTCATTCCTCATTCATTCCCGCCTTATGGCAGACGAAGCGCGGCGTTGATTTCCACCACTCAACGTGCAGTCTCTAAAATTGGATGGAAAGTTGAGAACGGAGTGTTTTAATACTACGCTCCCTCTGCCTATCTGCTCAATACAGCGTGCAGATATTTTCTATATGAGAGGTCACCATTTTTTATCATTTCGAAAAGCATTTGGACGGATGGTACTGTGGGATAGATCGAATGAGTACCTGATATTATAAAACCCACTCGGTTCCGGAGTGTCTTAACACTAGGTTTCTCCCTACTTACCCTGCTATGTGCGGGATACAGCGTGAAGCAAAAATAAACTAAGAAGAAACCCTCTTCACCGCTATGAGACGCCGCAGGATTGCCCGTGCTTACTACGCCGCCACAGTGGAAGGCCCGCCTATTGCACGCCACCATCGCCTTCAGGATGCCCCGAGGTTTCCAAAGGGCATCCACAGCCTCGAATATAAGCATTCAACTGGCTCAACTAATTATCGCAACGGAGAAATGGAATTTGCCACCAAGTCTTATATACATACTTCTTAAAAGAACGGTCACTGAATTAAAAACACATTAAAGTTTAAGTCTTTATTAGTTATTTGATATTCTCTTCCTCCTCATCAGGCCGGTGAAGTCCCTCATCAGGCAAATCCAGCTCCTCATCAAGGAGTACCTGACATCAGGGGACCTGGCTGAGGCAATGCGGTGTGTCAGGGAGCTTGAGGTGCCACATTTTCATCATGAACTGGTTTATGAGGTAATTCGTTGGTTCTTAATTATTATCTTTTACCTTCATGCTGTATCCCGCATGTAGCAGGGTAGGTAGAGGAAACTCAATCTTAAGATGTTCTGTTCCCCACGAAACCGTCGAATTTTAGGTGGCGGAATTTAACGCCATCCTATGCACCAGAGCGGGGAAATAATTGTAATGTATTTCTCCAATTCATGGTATGGAATGTCCGTGAATTGGAAAGTTGAGTTTTGCCACTCAACACGTAACATCTCGAAGTTTTGTGCAGTGTGGGGACAACGGAAAGTCTTAACACTAGATTTTCTCTGCCTAAAATGCTATGCAGGACTACAGACTAAAGCTAAAAAAGATATACAGGGTGGAAGCGTCAGCGTTCGTTTTAACGAACAGCATCTATTTTAAGTCCATACCTAAAGAAATTAATCAATATACCAATATAATAATATTTAATATTAGACGTAGGATTTTTTTTTATTTCATGATGTTTATACATGAAGTTTACCAATAATGTAAACACTTATTACTACAAAAGGTAAAACAACTTTGAACTTTGCCGCCAATACCTACCGATTTCGGAATGAGACGTGTCCGGCGGTGTCCCTTTCATAGGTTTATGACTGCTTCCGTTGTTCCTACTAAATGGCGTTTTATTTTACAACGAACATTTTAATATAATATAATAAATAAATTTCCGATTTTTCGAAAATATAATAATTTTCCTATAAATATTATTTTAGGCAGTCCTCCTAGCGGTGGAAGCTATCAACTCGAGCGTGGAAGAACAGCTCTGTACCTTCCTGGCTGAGCTCCAACGCTGTGTTATAGTTTCGCCTGATCAAATGGACAGGGTAAGTTAAATTTATAACCAGCAACCTACTAATTATAGCCATATTGTACAAAATATTATGATCATAATTTGTAGCCTATAAGCTTTCTCACTGTAAAGTTACCTTTAAATCCGTTCAGTAGTTTTTGAGTGAAAGTGAAACAATCCCCCATCCTTACAAACTTCTACATTTATATAATATGCGAAAACAGGTTTTTAAAATTATGCAGTACGTGAGAAGTGAATGTACAGAGTGTTATAATACATCGTGAACCAAAAAAGTATTTTTTCTTTCTAGGGATTTCTACGTGTTTTTGAAGACATGTCAGACATTGTGTTAGACGTGCCCCTCGCCTATATAATGTTGGATCGTTTCGTCGAAAGATGCTCTGCACGGCTCCGATTCGGCGACAACGTCATGCAAAAACTGCCTACTAGGTATGTTGTGTTATTTTTTTTTTATTCTCGCTTGGATAGACAGACGGAAAGTAGTGTTAAGTTCTTCCAATCCAATTGAATTGTATATATGGCGGAACTCAACGCCGTGGTTTGTCAGAACAGAGAATTGATAGAAACAGTCGGAACAGAATAGAGAAATGACGATATTTCATCCCACAATCATGAGTATCGACAGACAGACAAACTATGTGGTTTTTACTATATACGCCGCGTTTTACTGCAGTAGTATTGAGGCCACCGCCTATACAGTCGCACGCGGGTAATGTTGCGCTACGACGGCGTCACTTTTGATGTTTAATACTTTTTTTGTGATGTTTTTTTTTCTTTACAGAGGCCGTAAACGTTTTGTCTCTGAAGGAGATGGCGGTGCAATCAAAGATCACGCACTTAAGCTCCGCGAGTAGACAACCGAGCGCCACACTCACAGACCTACATTAAATGTTAATTCACATTAAATATATATATGCTATATGTTAATTTATATATAATATAGAATTGATTTTGTTGAAGGAAACCTCGTTAATTATTTAAATTGTTTAGTTTAGAATGGTTGTGTAACTTAACGCCGTAGTTTCGGGTCTATAGAAGATGATTATTTGGCGAATAAAAAAGAATTGTTTTGATTGGAGGATTGACGAATGGATTCCTCCCCCTTATTACTTGAAATGCCTATAAGGTTGTTTAACTTAACGCCGCGTTTCATCTTGATAGATAATTTTTGAGGAATTTAGAAAATCTATTTAAATATCTTTTTTAATTAGTGAAGTACTGATTAGAGTGACTAGGTTTTCCTTATTTACTTAAAATGAATAAGAGGTTGCGTAACCTAACACCACGGTTTAATGGAGGATTTTACTTGAAATTAAAAAAAATGTATATAAAAATGTGGTGAAATAATAAACGGAGTGATTTAACAGTGAGTTCCTCTAATTATTGAACTCACTACCTCTAAATTTAAGTAATATATGATTACTTATATAATTAAAGAGGTTTTCGATTTATCAACGATTATAATTAATTCATATATATTTGATATACATATTATATAACCTGTGTCTATATATAGATTATTTTCTATATATTTATATTAAAATACTATATACAGGCTGGTTTATTAAGTATATATTTTGTTTTTTTTTCTATATGTTTGAATATTCCGTCCTCTGTTTCTTTTATTCATTGTGCTAAATACATTTGTTTCGATCAATCTAAGAAAAAAAAAATCGTGTAATTGGTTATTCTTCTTGTAAGCATATTGTTTAATAATTATAAAATAAGAAAATTTATATTGGTTTCATTATAGATCAAAAAAAGTTGCCCGTTTTGTCTTTGTTTATTCCAATTTATGTTAAAAAAAATCTAAAAATATTCGTTAAATAGATAACTCGTTTTAGGAAATCTGTCAAAAATAGTTAATACTTCACAAATTTTTTTATAAATTCTGTTTGATATGAATTAATTTTAAATCAATAATATTATGATATTAATAAACCATCACTGTACAAGGTATAGACACAAAAAGAGAAAAGCACTTTTGCGAGGTTTTTACAAAATTGTGCATTTTCAAAATATTAGTAACACATTATTTTATTTATATATTATTATATTTAATAATCCGCGGTGCGTCATATAACATTAAGTAACTCGAGCAATAGTAACATACAAAGTGATATAAGTATTATGTTATTATATACATGTAGGGTAAATAGATTATTTTTTTGTATTATTATTTAGTAAAGATTGTTTTATAAATATTTTATATCAATGTTTGTTTATCTATGGCTGTATGATTAAGGTTTTTACCAAAAAAAAATGTGTAATATTAGGAAGATAATGGCAGTTTTTAGAATTCTTTTTTTTATAAATAAAATAATTTTCTATTTATCCTATAAGTAAAAAAATCTATTCCATAGCATTATCTTATTCAACCTTTTTCATCTATAATAATAGTATACGCTTAAATCTTCTTATTTAGATTCTTATAATTTCGTTAACCATTTGTATATTTCTATATATTATATAGTCTGTGACGTGTAAAAATGGCGCGAAATATTTTTTTCATAACTTGTCAAAATGGCAGCATTTTGCAAATTTTGTAGAAAACTGCTTTTAATTTTTTTTATATTACTGATATTATTATTAATGCTACAAAAAATATATATATTCTTAATATAGTGACTGCAGTTTTAAACAAAATGAAGCCAAGTATTTTTTTAATAAAAAGAAAGTGTCAATGCAAAATATCGGCATTGATTTCTTTTCTAATTTTAATTGTAGTATTATTAAGTTGTGTAATCATTTTTTTAATCATTGTTCGGGCGATTTGTCGCAAATTTATATAAAAAAAGTATCTTTTTAAATTTTTAATTGAATAAAGTGTTAAACTTTTTTAAGATCTATTAAAATTGATAACTTTTATCAATTTTATATTGACTTATTGAATATTACTTTTATCAATTTTATATTGATATATAAAATTGATAAAAGTAATATTTTTTTTAAGCTTCACGCTGTATCCAACACATAGTAGGGTAAGCAGAGGGAATCTGGGAACCCAGTGTTAAGACACTCTGTTCCCGTTCCCCACTTTCCCCCGAATTTATTTAAATGCAATGCTATTTTTTTAACAAAACATAGATCTCAAATATAATAATAAATTTGCGACATAACTCGGATAATATGCACTTGACGCATTTCTTTAAAAAAAGACAGGCAAAATATGTCGCTTTTATGCCAAATGAAAAAAAATGCAATATATCAACTAGGTATATTGTGACAATTTATATATTAGTATGTACAGTACAAAAAAATTTTTTTGGTGTAAAGGCTTTTTTATTTTATTTTCTTTAAAATGCCTGTTTTTAGAACTGATTATTTGTATTCGTTATTTTTTTGTTTATGTGTTTAATATGAATGGGCGTTTTTTATTTAATTTTTTATAAATAATATATATATTTGTATATATAATAATTATAGTATATATAATGTACAAAATAATATTTGTCTTATTGCTAACTTTTTTAAATTTAATTAAAGCAATAATATTATTTTTTTGTATAATACATACATGATCTTCTTTTTTTAACATTGTATAAAAAGGTAATTAAATTACAGATAGCTTTTTTATACAATTGATTTGCTGCCTTTTTCTTTCTAATAATTAAAGAACGCCCTTTTATACAACAATATTATTGTCATTTGTTTTGATTTTTTTATGAATTGTGTAATATGTACAATAGAAGCTACTTTTTTTGAAACATTTTATCTGTACCTAATAATAATTTTAAATTTTAATACATAATTTCTATTTGTTTCCAATTCAATGTTAAAAAATAATACACAATTCATTATAAATCGAAAATTTATTATAAAGTACATTTGCCATGTTGCTGTTTATATCAGCTATAAAAAAATACATAGCTATGCCTTTCTAACCAGAGTTTGGTATTTATTAAATAAATATTAATAATCGATCATTTGTTTGTATGGAAATCACAGTCAACAATTGATCAATAGCCAACGGTAGTAATTGAAACCTGTTAACAAATAATTAATTTACATTAATAATAATAATTATTATTTGGTTGTGCGCAAATTTGATATTAATACTTGATTTATTTGTTCGTGAACTACAATTAACATTTAATTAATTGTGGTGTAATACGTAGCAACTATTTTTTTTTTCCTATTATTATTAATTGTTAATTGTGCTTATCACGAAAATAATAGATCAATAATTAATATTTAATTGTTAATTCCAATTTAAACCTGCCCAATTATCTATCTAACGTATGGTTAAAGACAAATAGCATTAGTTGATGTAAAAGTAGTTTCTAAAAATGCATTTTTTTTAGACACGTCTCTCATGTGTAAATATTTCTTTAAAAAGAATATTAAAAAATAGACGACGTTTCAATTTATTTTGTATTTTTTTCAATTTCTTTTTGTTCTGGTGTGTTAAAGAAAGTCTTATAATGGCTTCTTTTTTTGATAAATGTTAAATAGTGAATGCAGTAATATAATAATTAGTGTTTGACAGTATCTGACGACTGTATACGCGAAGTTGTGGATTCGATTCACACTCAGGAAATGAATTATTTAATATTTTCATTTCTCCGCTCAGGAAGATAAAGCGCGGCGTTGAATTCCACCACTCATATCATCTTATACTCGTTTCGAAGATTGTCCAGAAGGATAGGTAGACTACCTACCCTCCAATGCACAAAAAAGTTTTAAATCGAAGTTAAATGGGATGGATTGAACAAACAATTTTTATTTTTTATTTAGCAAAATTATATTTATATGGATATATGGAATACAGATTAATTATATATAAAAAGAAATACATTACAGACTTTAAAACATAAAATATTAATTTAAAGGAAAAATTGTACTGCATAAGCATAATATTGGTTGCTTTTTGAAGCAATTTTCATCACTCTGGCGATATACCTGAAAGAAAAAATATATTACATACATGTTTTCAGTGTTCCGTGCCAAAAAGGTAGAATGGGGTGATATTTTCTTAAGATAATTAGGATATATTATATTCGATGTAAGAAAATAGTCGCTAAAATTATAACATTATTATTTGTTTAGCTACACGTTGTCCTTCACATATAAGGGTAGCGAGCCAGCCACTTCACCTGGCGCCTGGCGATCGTGGCGCTTTGCCTCGTTACAAAGCGAGGAATTGGAAATATTAAATACATTCATATATAAAGTTATAGTAAACTTAAGTTTTTAATAATTTTATTATGTCTTTGTCACCCCTATGCTAGGACTAAGAAGCACTTTGTCAGGTTCCGTTGCCACGTAGTCTCAAATTCATATAGAAAGTGAGTAATGGAGCGTCCTTATCTTAATATTAGTTTCCTTTTGCCGATCCTACTATATGCGGGATACAGTGAAAACTAAAAAATATATTTAGGCATGTCCCGCATATAGCAGGGTGGATAGAGAACTTAGATCCAAGACATCCCACTCTCCAGTTTCTGCCCAAATATTACAGCAAAAGTAAAAAAAAATGTTGCAAGTTAAGTAAATCAAACGAAAGGAAGCTAATAGAAAAATAAGGTATTTTAAGGTTGGCTCACGTAAACTAACGCCAATCTTTATCTTGTCAGGTGGATCTTTCGTGTTCTCAAACTTGTTACGTTTCTTTCGCTGAGTAGCGGAAGTGTTGCAGCGACATAATGTCGCGCTTTGTCTATTAAAGATAATGACTATATATAATTATAAATATTTACATATTATTGATTATTCCTTTCAGGTCGTCTCCCATATGCAGCTTGTGGTCTTGGAACGTTCCTATATCTGAGCAACTCGACGAAAAGCGTCACCAGTCCCACCACAACGCCGACACCCAAAATTATACCTTTCCCAGCATCCATTTTATCTACAAATATTGTTTTATTAATAAGTTACTTGCGATGTATGACACATTGAAAGTGCGGGAGGTAACTGACCGCAGGTACAATGGGTTACTTTGAAACGATCAGCGCTATGTAATGTTGAATTTGACCTGATTGTTAGTAACCTTTAACAAAATACGTATTAATAATGCAATTTGAATCATATTTAAAAATAATAAAAATTGCCTCTGTCTATCCTGGTGTATAACATCTATGTATTAATGTATTTAATGCGTACACATACACATATTCTATGTATTATTAATACCGTTAAATTAGGTTCCTAAGCATGAGCGTTAAGTGGCTTCTTTAATAGAATATAAATAAAATTGAAATTTCACTTACTGTTGTATGCAAATTACTATAGCAACGACAGGCAATAGTTAAATCGATATATTTATATAACACTATTATTAGTAGAACTGGCGATTAAGAAATAAGCCTTTTCATAAAAAAACCTAAGTGCGTAATTCCCCGTTCTAAGAATAAAATTTGATCACAGATAACATTCTGGGTCTATGGTAATCTCAAAATATTAAAAAAACTAATTCATTTAAAACATTCATTGTAAAATAATTATTATCTATTAAAGCTTCGAAAACAATAACAACATATTAAATTTATTAATAGATACTTAAATATTAAATATGAAGATTATTCTATTTAATATTGACATCTGGCAGCACAAGTGTAAAAAGGGACTTTTATATATATATATATATATATATGTTCTTTGTTTTGCTATAGTATATGTGTATTATCTATGAGTTGAGCTGCCACTTGCCAGCGTGGACCTTGGCATCGAGCAGCGTAAGTACTTTTTTATACTTACATTCTTAAGTTTAAAATAACAATCTTGATTTTTTGAAATCAATAGAAAACATTATAAGCTGAATAAGATTTATGTTATATGATATTTACAAGATTAAAACAAACAAGGACAGAGACATGTGTCTCTGAGACTGAGAATTAATTCACATAAAGGAGCGCCTTATTGTCAAATAATCTAGAGGACAATTTATTGTCGAAAGTTGATTATAATGGAAGAAGCCCGCTTAATCAGCATAAAGACCTTGGAGATTATATTAGCGAGAGTAAATATATCATACATGGTGCATTAAATATTGTATTAAAAAGTTACCATATTATGTAGAATACGACAGTGTACTTTCGTTTTTATGTACCATGCATTTAGGTCGCGATTTGTGTATGAGCCATATACAATAAAATTATGAACAAATTTTAATCAATAAATAGTCATATACACACGTAATTACGACCCGTAATTTTTATGAATTATTTTCTTTTTATATTAAAAATGGCTTTTTATATTATGATATCATAGCATATTTTTAAGTTGGCAGCCTTTTCTATTCTATCAAACCTTGTGTCAGAAAATCTGTCAAACCAAACAGAAATATTTGCCTTTTACGCAGGTAGTCGAAATTCTTCACAGCGGTTGAAAATTTTAAATAGAAAATTTAAATAAAGTCACAAAATGAGTTTACGCGAAGACGAAGACCGTCAGAAGAACTGCCCAAGCCGCGGTCTCGGCCTCGGAGTGGCTGTCGCGGCTATAGGCGTCGGTGTTGGCGCCGCTCTGTACTACTTCATGAATAGACGGCCTGAAAATCCGAATACAGCAGGATCTACCTCTCAAAACTGGACTTGCGAACCTGAACATAATTTGTAAGTATGTACTAGCGACGTACCTTCGTCCGCTTAATTTTTTTTTATATTATAGCCAAATTGTACAAAATCTTTACACAAATTGTAGTCTTTGTGATCGATCATATCAAAATACCTCGTATATAAGCGATAATAAGTTACTGTAATGTTTCATCTATATCCATTCAGTAATTTTTGCATGAAAGCAGAACAAACATCCATCCATTGTCACAAACTTTCACATTTATAATATTACTAAGATAATGTAATCATATTTAAAGTAAACTTTGCATGCTATAAATATAACATTTATGTAAGTATATTAACAGCATAACATTGACTATAAAGCTGTTATATAGAAGACCAAAGGTCATTTTAGTTTTCATCATTCCATATGTATCAATTATTGGACTTTGAGGGTAACTTGCAAAAATTATAATAACAGGTTTAATTTTAATAATAATGACATCATCAATCATGTTTTCAGCAAGAGTCTAATGGTTTAAATAACTTTCACATATATGCCATACTTGAAAAGTTATTTAAACCATTAAATTATACTATTTTTTTGTTATTTTTTCTATAGAGATTATAGTAATTTGATCATACATTCAATATACAAAGCAATATGTATAAAAGCAATGTAAATTGCTTTGTATATTGAAAGCAATATATATTGCTTTTACATTTATTCATGAAATCACAATTTTTTTCATTATTTTTCATATATAATGTCATATTAAGGCAAGAAACAGAAGATACTCAAGAGACAGATAATTCAGTCTCACCCTGGTCTGATGCAGATAGCTCATTCACAACCATATCTGAGCACAGTACCACGGACACAAGTATAAATAGTTCCACAACTAAATGTCATTGTGGCTCAGATCTGTCACTTAGTGATATTGACTCTAGTGATAGTGGAAGTGAATCTGATGCAAGCGAATGGAATAGTGAGTCTAGTGACTCAGATTTAAATGAATGGGATGTAACACATTCAACTGAGTTTCCAAATTATGTACCACCAAGTTTGTTAACGGAATGCACTTGGAACTTTGTTTCGACTAAATCTTATAAGAGGTAATGTTAGTTTAGATTTTATATATGATTACAGTGGAAACTAGATTAACCAGACTAATTGTATTGAAGATCTGTATATATATATATATATTTTCTTTAGTATATTACAAGTAAAATTATTAAGGTTTTTTAAAAAAAAACTCTTGTTTGTCGGTTGATAAAATAGAATTAGTATAAATGAGGGCCAGATAGTCAAGTCTCCACTGCAATAAGTTATACAAGTAGGGTTTTAACAACATGCTAACAGATTTCAATTTGATTTCCATCATTATAAATGTTAATAGACCATAGAAGTTGTATATATATATTTATTTCAATAATAATTTTTCATTCTAAAGTTTTTTTTTAGAAAAACCTTGACTTAGGATTATGTAATATTTATATAAGTTCAATTGCTACATACAATTATATATTCCATATCCAAACAAACCCAGCTAAAAGTGTATTTTTTTAATTTATGTAAAATTAAACATAGATTTTTTGTATTTTTTTGCAGAATTAATAATTGGTATCAAATCAGTGCAGAGAATTAGTAAGCAATGTTTTAGATTTGTGTTGTTCAAACTAATGTTATTTCACTAAACTTTTATAAACTTGTAAAATTTAAAAAAAGTAATGCATGGATATTATTACGCTAATTTTGGTTGAAATATTGAAGGGAATGTAAAAAAAAGATATGAATAATGAAGCAATGTTTCATTACGAGGAGGACTGAATTATTTAATATTTTTTCCCTCACTTTGATATCAATGCAAAGTGAGGCGTTCAGTTACGTCATTTAACACACAATGCCCCTTGGTTCTGGCAGAGAGTGGGGAATGCAGCGTCATATAATGCTGTATGTGGGTTACATTGTGAAGCTGAAAACAAATATAATTGTCTTATACAAGTGTATTAAAACTGTTCCCTCTGCCTTCTCTGCGAGAATAATTTAATTTGACTTCGTTTCACTTTTGGATAGTATGTAGATAAAACTAATAAGATCCATTTGTACATGTCGCATGATTGTTACTCACATGAGGTAAAGGTGTTTGTATATTGTGTGTTTGTCTTAGATTAGTTTTTAACTAAATGTATACAACGTGTGTAAAACGATAATACTATTTACCAACGTGTTTATAAATGCAGGCCTATACCCCAATCTAGCGCCACGGAGAGGAGAGGTACGGAGCGCCAAATGTAATGGCACCCCAACATGCCCCACTAACGAGTCATCATTTTATAATGTTAAATTCACATTCCAATTCATACTTGTTTGATTCCCACGAATTATAATAAATAATTGAATTATAGATATATTTAGCTTTATTAACTTCATAGTTAAGTACCTTTTAGTAAAACATGTGCATAAATAAATTAAATAGAAATACATAAAAATTTGACAGAATTTTTTTGTTTACAGTTTGTCTCATGCCATAATGAATGTAGTATAGATTTCCTCATCCTACCCGGCTGTATTTGGGATAACGTATAACTATATAATTGATAGATTAATATAAAAACATACCAAACATATCATAAACTAATGATCCATAATGTCCAAAACCAGTCGCAAACGCACGTGGACCCTCGAGGAGTGCTCCATATGCTTCGAGGTGATCCTCCAAGACCAGGAGGTGATGAGCTTGCCCTGCACTCACCACTTCCACACCAAGTGTATCTTGCCGTGGCTCCAGGAGCAGCAGACGTGCCCCAACTGCAGGAAGGCTGTTGATTGATCTGGTAGGACTTTTGGACTGTTTTTTTTAATATATATAATATTTTAGATATTTACCGATGCAGTTGGAAAATAACGAATGAAGTGAGACTTATGAGTTGGTTTTTTCTACCAGAGAATGCTATCAGGGTCAGTTAGGAAGTGGGAATGAGCACCACCAGCACCACTAGAAACAAAACAAGATGTATTTTTATTTTACATAGAGATTTTTATCCATATTGTCCATGTGCCTAACCGTACTTCTTAAAAGTAATTAATTTGAAAGCAAAATAATTGTGCCTTTTTTCACAGAGAATTTGTTCACTATAATCGATTTATTTAGTGACATTTTTTTTCAGGAAACCTTCGTGTAGACCTTCAAAAGGCTTTTTTATGGCTTGGCTGGACCAGACCTTATCATCTTAAAAGGAAAATTTTGGCTGAAATCTATAAAAATACATACAGTTTATCAAACAATTCTATCAAAATATTTACTAGTCTTCGATTTTTTTAGATTTTTAGCCAAAATAATACTATAAAGCCTTTTTTAAAGAATAAAGTTAGATAGTTAGTGATAATTTCTAGATTTTTGTAGTTTTTTTTTGTAAATTTTGACATTAGATAAAAAATAAAATAGTCTCTTAAAAAAAATAATAATGATTTTTTTTCCAAATTTAATTAATGGTAAATAATATGTTTTGTATTGGTACTTATTTTTTAAGTGTATTTTATAACTATAAAAAAGATTGTTCATTAGTGTAGAATTGAAATTAAAAATTATATATATTTTGAAATTGACTATTTTTAAAGCGACTTAGTGTTTGTAGTGAAAAAGTAGCAATAATGAAAACTTCTTTGCCTTAATGTTTTGAAGAGAAAAAAACGGAATGAAAAATATATTTGTAATAAACCTTAGAATTTAAAATAGTTTTAAAGAAAAAAAGAAA